>OMNV01017459.1:16890-43204 GCA_900303265.1 Brotula barbata
AATGAAAATAAATACACGCACAGTGGAGAATTTACCCACTGTGCATTATGTCACATGTCTGCCTGGAGCTATAGAACACTCCTAAAGAGCCCTGAAGACTCCTAAAGAGCCCTGAAGACTCCTAAAGACCCCTGAAGACTCCTAAAGACTCCTAAAGACTCCTAAAGAGCCCTGAAGACTCCTAAAGACTCCTAAAGACTCCTAAAGAGCCCTGAAGACTCCTAAAGACTCCTAAAGACGCCCTGAAGACTCCTGGGCAGCACAAACACACACACACACACAGACACAGCCCCCGTGGTCCAAGTCCAGATCTTCCTCCTGGTCCATGGTCGGGACTGATTAACATAACGTACATGTTTTAGTGGGTGGAGGAAACAGGAGGACCAGGAGGAGAACATGGGGAGGTCCACCCTGGGATTCAAACCCACAACCTTCTTACTGTGAGCCATCAGTGCTAACCACCACGCCACCATGCATTTAATTAAGGATGCTCACTTTATATGCCAGGTGGACTAAATGCTCTCGCTCCTCATTTAGTGCTTTTCTTACCATCCTTTGTACTTTGTCACATTGTCAGTGCACCAACCTCTGCTTACTGCCAAGAGAAGTCTTGGCAAAAAGCCTTTTTGGCCGCTGGTCTGTCAGAGCGCCGGTGCTTGGACACGCTGTGCTGCTCAAATCAGAGCTGAGAGCTCGCTAACAATGGTGCACCTCTAATCTGAAGTGTTTGTTTCCAGACACATCTCCCCCTCTCGCCCGAGCCACTTCCCGCCTCTCATTGTTCCTCTGTACCAACGGATGCAGGAGGCCGTCACACCGTTTGTTTTTGTAGGACCGATAGATTAGACTGAGAAATCTGTGTTCACCGTCCAAGATGTGACTTTTTACCTCGAGAGGTGAGGGTAAAGGTTATAACTCCTATTTTGGCAGACGGCCAAGTAATAATCATCTGAGCAGATGTGAAAGGCTAAATTTGAATAAATGCTGCATTTGGGAAAGAGTAATAATCTAGTTCAGCGTCTCAAAAATGTAATTATTCCATCATCAAAAGAACCTCTTAGAAAACTGAAGCCATGATAATCAGTGATATCAAGTAAATTATCCTTTAATGTGACAGACTGGCAGTTTGGATGCCACATTTCTAGGTCCAGATGATCAAACAAACTCTTGGCATCTTGTCTCTGTGCTTGCTGCATTGCATTGTCCTTGGGATTTCAATGACCAGCCAACAAGATTCCCTAGGAATCAACAAAGTCTCCTGTGAGAGGAAGGCATTATTAAGACAGGGCCGCAGGTCAGGACTGAATTCTGCTTGGGGGGGGGTTTGAGTCCCTTCTTGCCCCGCCCCTCTGTTTTGTGTTTCCTGTCTTGGCTCACGGTTGTTTGACACATGCAGGTCTCACCGTGAAAATGCTACATTCTTCAAGCAACCAAAACAATCTTATCAAGCTCCCCCATCGCTGCTGCCGCTGGCCTTCAGCTGGAACACAAAGCCCGGATGTCCACAGAGAGCCTGCATGTACTGACAGAGACGTTGTGTAACATTAAAACTAGAGTTTCACCGGATTGGGCTGAGGTGCGTGCAGATACGGTCCAGGTTTAAAAGATGGAAGGAGGTTCTTTAGCTTTGATTCTGTTGGAAGTCCTTTTGTGACCCGGTGAGGATCAGGTCCAGACTTAGAAGGTGAATCGAGCTTACAGACGTCCAGCTAAAACGCCAGACTGGGCCAAGATGTACACGTCCCGTGTTGACAAGGTGTCCATTGGTCTGAAGGCCTATTAGTCCAAAGGTCTGTTAATTCCAAACTCAAGCCTCTTGTCTCAGCTATAGAACACTCCTAAAGACCCCTGAAGACTCCTAAAGACTCCTAAAGACCCCTGAAGACTCCTAAAGACTCCTAAAGACCTCTAAAGGCTTCTAAAGACTCCTAAAGACTCTTAAAGACTTCTAAAGACTCCTAAAGACTCCTAAAGACTTCTAAAGACTCCTAAAGACTCCTAAAGACTTCTAAAGACTCCTAAAGTCACTTCTTCTTTCTCACTGTAGATCCTGTCAGCCCAGCCTGGCTGGATGTACAGCTGGATCAGGACCAGGACCAAGTCCAGGCCCGGACCCGGGCCCATGCTGACAGCCTATCTGCATTCCAGAATGCTGCCTCAGGTCTGCGGGTCTTTTGGACACGCTCGCGTGGCCATGTGGACTGGTATGATCTGGACCTGGTGGATACCAGCTCAGGATCCAGCCAGAGTGCCCGGGTCACGGGAACAGCGGCGCCCCAGTCGGGCTTCAGCGCTCTCATCCCTGGGACCCTCTATGAGCTCAGTCTGGTGGCAACAGCTGGAAACAAGAGGGCCCCACCTGTGCGGACCACCGTGGCCACAGGTGAGGAGCTTCGAGAGTTCATGATTCAAACATGAAAGCCTTCTTATTTACCGGCTTCATCTACCAGCATACCTGCCCTGGACCGCACGGGTTCGAAGCCCTGGGAAGGAAGCGGAACTGTTGAACTCGAGAGTTTGGATTTGTTATTGTTTATTGTATTGTTTCTTTTTGTTTTGAGTCTTGAGCACTCACAGCGTTGTTTGTTGTTACCGTCACCCAGTCTCCTGAAAGACTACCTCCTTTGCCCCTTGTCGTCCCCTAGCTCCGTCCTCTGTCTCTGCCCTTCACGTGGCGTCCTCCTCATCCTCAAACAGCCTCAGTGTTTCGTGGCAGGCAGGTCCAGGCAGAAGAGAGCTCTTTAGGGTTCAGCTGAGGGACCAGGAAGGGATTCTGGTGAGGAACGTCACCGTGGGAAACACGATGACCTCCACCGTGCTGGATGGCCTGCAGCCTGGAACCCTGTACACCGTCACCGTGGTAACAGAAGCTGTGGGTGTGCAGAACTCAGCATCTAAACAAGCTGTCACAGGTACTAACAGGGACTCTTTTTATTGTTTTAACAATCAAACTTCAACTTAAGAAGAAAACTATGTGCCAAGTCGCTCAAACATACGCAACATTTCAGCTACAAACTCAATACTGACATAAAGTTACATTCTAAATATGTATTCATCACACAGGCTACAAGGGCCTCATATGGACCTAGATAAATAAAGTGACTGTCTAAAGGGCAGAATAGGCCATGTTCATGTTGGATCAAGGTAGTTAGTAAATGATAATTCATAGTGGAACTCGTCGGTGCAGATGATCCTGTTTCAGGGTAACTTCACACCTCTCATAGCTGCCAAAGATGGAAGATGGTCACCGAAAATGGTGATGAAGTCGTAGATAAATCATCATTGGTAAGCATTTATTACTCAAAACTCCACGCTAATAGAACAATGATTTAGCAGTCAAAGCTCCATCAGCTCCATCAGCTCCATCAGCTCCTTCAGCTCCATCAGCTCCATCAGCTCCTTCAGCTCCTTCAGCTCCATCAGCTCCTTCAGCTCCATCAGCTCCATCAGCTCCATCAGCTCCTTATTTAGGGAAAAGTAAAGGCCTAAATGAAAACAGGTTTAAGAAATAAAAGTTAAGATATATAATAAGATTTAATTTCTCTCAGATGAAATTCAACAATCAAAATGACGCTCAGTAATATGAATATTTACTGACGTCTCCCTTATTCAAAAATTAGCGGCATGTGATCGTTTGTGGGCGGAATGCACACACACACACACACACACACACAGGTGACGCTGGTGGTTTCTCATCAGTTGACTCACTCTGCTGTTCTTTGTTTAGCTTTCCACTGCTGCTCTGTCCTGTCTTCTCCCACACGGTGCTGTGGTGTTTCCAGGATATTTTGGGAATTTCTGACTCCCCCCCACTCCACCCTTCCTCTGTCCGCAGCTGGTAGCGTCTGTTACAGCCCCACACGTCCCTCCCGTCAGCTCTACACTCTATCTCTCTTTGTATCTAAACTCTGATATCAGTCGTCCCACACTCCGAGGTCATTTGATTTAATTTTGTGTCCAGATGCTCTTACAGACCTTAAATTATTAACCCTTAAACACTGGTAAATAAATTGTTTATTGCGTACACTGTAAAGCAGATAGTTCAGGTTTCTTCAAAGGATGTTGAATCAATTTAATCAACCATTTCACTTAGTAACCCATTAATAATCAAATATTCTATATATCCTCCCATCTCATCGTTTCTGGATAATTGAGGATAGAAGTTGTGTTGGGTGTCGTTTTATGTAGAATCATCCAGGACGCATCATCAAGTGTTGGTTATCTATGAAAACTTTTGCTTTTCGCTACAATGAATGTGTTCAAATTCCTATGATGTTCATAGGAAGGAGAGAAGCAACAGATTGAAAAGGAAAACAGAGGGAGAAAGAGGACATCTTGTCTTCCTTTGTGTCCCCCCAGTCCCTGCAGCAGTGTCGGACCTGAGGCTGGACAACAACGGCAGCTCAGATTCGCTCGTGGCTTCCTGGCGGTCAGCTGAAGGTGGAGTCGATGCCTACCTGCTAACCCTGTCGGCGCCGAGATCCCAACCCCAGGAACTGTGGCTGGCCCCCAATAGCACCCAGGTCCTGTTCCAGGGACTGACCCCCGGCCGGAGCTACCAGCTGTCCGTCAGAACCACGGCTGGAGAGAAGACAGCAGAGGCCCGGACCAGCGAGAGGACAGGTCTGTGTTCAGTCTGAACCTAGATGACCCAACGTCATTCAGCTGAATTATTGAACATGATACTACTGAATGAGAATAATGATAAATCAATCAATCAATAATAAAGAGAATAATGTCATAATTAAAAAATCCTTTTTCTTGCGATGTGCTTCAGTACAGAATGTGTTTGTTTTTCTTTTCTCTTTTCAACTGTCCTCCCTTTGGGTGTCCAGTCCCTGACCTGGTGTCCAGCCTCTCCATGTCCGCCCCCGGTGACACATCTTTGAGGTTGACTTGGTCGCCCCCTAGAGGAGACTGGGAGAAATACAGCATCCTGCTGTGGAACGGTTCATCCGTGCTCGTGAACGAGACCGTCAACAAACTGGTGCGACAGCACTCGTTTCCTGGTCTCAGTCTGGGCCTGGTGCCCGGCCGGCTCTACAGGGCAGAGGTCACGGTGCACAGCGGCCTTCTGGGTAACACAGCGCAGTGCCAGGGACAACTGGGTGGGTCTCGTTCTTAGAATTCTCTTTCTTTTAAGTCTTCTTCTTCTTGTTTATTATTATTATTATTATTATCATATATTACTTAAACCTTTATGAGGAAAAAATTATTTTCTTTTTTGAAATATTCCACCAAGAAAGGTCAATAATTATTTGTCTCTGAGTGATCCCCCCACTGCCCCCCTGGACCGTCCCCCTCATTCCGGCTGTGTTTGAACCCCTCCAGGCCCTCAGCCCGTCAGGCGTTTGGTCGTCCGCCACAGCGATGAGACCACGTTAAGCGTCCTGTGGAATCGACCAGCTGGCGAATGGGAAAGCCTGACCGCAGTCCTGAAACAGGTCGACCCTATCAAGGTTGTTGGTCAGAAGAACCTGTCCTGGGACGCCAGGGAGTGCACCTTCAACGTCCTCGTCCCAGGACACAAGTACACCGTCACCGTGACGACCAACAGCGGCAACCTGAGCAGCTCAGCCTCTGTGACGGGATGGACCAGTGAGTCCGTTTGTACACTTTCACTTTTCACACTCAATGATGGAGGAGAATGGGCTCCCTCAGACCTCCTTCTGTCCTTACTCTGAAAACAAATTGGGGACGTCCAATGTGTGTGTGTGTGTGTGTGTGTGTGTCTGTGTGTGGATGAGTTGTTTTCTGAGTTGGACTCATCACGTCTCTTCTTGTCAGTCCAGTGGTGGATGGGGACAGTCTCATGTCCTTTTCTGTCTCCAGCCAAACCACGTAATTATTCTCCAAAGATTTATTTAGTCGGATTGGATTAACGAGAAATAAAAACAATAAAATATTTGAAGTGCCCCTGACAGTAAAATGACATCACTGAAGTCAGGACCACCTGCAGAACCTTCATGGGGAATCTTGATGCTCATGAACTTTTAGATCCAGGACACTGTTTCAGCTGCTGCTAATATAAATAAACGTGTGTAAGCCTCTTGTCGTTCCTCTCAGCTCCTGCTCAGGTCACCGAACTGCAGGTTTCCAACGACGGCAGCACCGAGAGCCTCCGGACTCTGTGGGAACGTGCCGCCGGGAATCTGGACTCTTACCGCGTGCTACTGGTCCACGACAGCAGCGTCATCAAGAACGAGAGCGTCCCGGCCGACACCACGGGCCTCGGCTTCCAGGGTCTGAGACCTGGCGCCCTCTACAGGGTGGTGCTGACCACTGTCAGGGCTGCACAGGCCTCCAGGCAGACGGTGGCAGAGGGACGCACTGGTACTGATCACCATCGTTCTCTTTCCTCGTGCATGTTGTTACTGTTACCTCACCGAGTACCAGTAATGGGGCACTTTACACGTTTACGTGTCCATTTACAGTCAAAACAGTGCAACCAGTGTGTGTGTGTGTGTGTGTGTGTGTGTGTGTGTTTGAACTGCAGCATATTATTGAAAACTTCTTATCTGATGCAACAGGAATTTGTCAGGAATTTTCAGGAAGTGTCGACCGCACAACAAAAAAACGCATGAAAGACTTCCTGTCCGGCAAAGGGAAGAGGATGAGGATCCAGGGTGCATTGTTGAATTCCAGCATGAGAGCTGGACAATATTTGAAGTTCATTAAGGATTTAAACGATAAAAGTGGCAAAGAAGCACTTGTTTATTCCATTCATCCGCTATGGATTTTACGCTGTGTGTCTCCACCTTAGAGGAAACATCTTCCTATTTTCTCAGTCTCAGTCTGTTTTCCTGTCTTCGTGTCTCCGTCTCCCAGTCCCAGCAGCGGTTGGAGAAGTAACGGTCAGCAACAACGGCCGTAAAGACTTCCTCAGTGTGTCATGGCGTCCGGCGCCCGGGGACGTCGACAGCTACTTGGTGACGTTGAGAGACCATGAGAGGACGGTACGCACGCTGGTCGTCTCCAAGTCGAGTCCAGAATGTGTTTTCAACTCTCTGGTGTCAGGTCGCCTCTACAACATCTCCATCGCCTCCCGCAGCGGCGTCTACGAAAACCACACCGTCGTGCAGGAACGAACACGTGGGTTCAAGGGTGAAAATAATCACCCGTAGGAATGAATAGGCTGTTGAAGAGTGGGCTCCGTCTTAAGTGGATGATGAAGGTCGTTTCATATTGTAGCACCAAGGAAATATAGATCCTCTCTGAAAACATACCTCACACAGGCCGAGCTGTTGGAACGGCGGTCTGAGGTTTTCAGACTTTTAATGTGATCCAGACATCCACAGAAGGAGCTTAGGGACCGTAGGAGACTCTCTGAGTTTCCCTACCTGAGTATGGGCGACCCTCATTAAAGTCACTCTTCTATGGAAGTATCCGTTGTGTGCTGAGTCTTACACGTCCACCGTCTCTCCTCAGAACCGTCCAGCGTGCAGAACCCCACGGCGACCCACGCAGCTCGGGACGACTACCTCAAAGTGTACTGGCGCCACGCCGCCGGGGACTTTGACTTCTACCAGGTGGTCATCAAACACAACAACATCTTCCACCAGAACAAGACGGTGCCCAAGACGCAGAACGAGTGCGTGTTCAGCGGCCTGGTGCCCGGCAGGCTCTACACGGTGGTGGTGAGCACCTGGAGCGGGAACTACGAGACCAGCGTCTCTACGGACGGACGGACCTGTAAGTGACTGAGAGATGCACGCGTGGTGTTCCCCACAGACAGACACGCCCACTAACCACAGAACCTCTCAGTCCCAGCAGCTGTCCGCTCTTTGGCCTTGGCCGGGCGCGCCACAGAGGACCTACGGGTGACGTGGTCTGCCGCTCCGGGGGACGCGGACCACTACGAGGTTCAGCTGCTGTTCAACGACATGAAGGTGTTTCCACCCATCACGCTGGGCAGCGGCGTCGGGGAGTGCGTCCTGTCCTCCCTCACCCCCGGAAGGCTCTACAAGATTCTGGTCTCCACCTTCAGCGGCCCCAACCAGCGAGCCCAGTTCATAGAGGGCCGCACAGGTCAGACTGCTTGGATTCACACACACAAAACCATGACAAGATATGACGTTCACGAATTCAGGAACTTCAGGAATTTCACTACAATCTAAAATCAAATTTGAGTGTTTATGAGAACCTCCCAGCCCCACCCCCCGCACACACACACTCACTCACACACACACACTTGAATCTCTCCAGAAATGTGTGAGATGTAAGCTGAAGTCTGTCTGTGTGTTTGTCCTCTCAGTGCCCAGTAAGGTGAAGAACATTCACGTGAGCAACAACGGCGACAGCAGCAGTCTGAAGGTGAGCTGGACGCCCGGCCAGGGCGACGTGGACGGTTACTCCGTTTTTCTGTACAAACGGAGCCGCCAGCTGGACGTGCGGCCCGTCCTCAAGCACCACAACGAAGTGAGCTTCGGCTCGCTGCAGCCGGGGCAGCTGTACGCCGTCACGGTGCAGTCTGTGAGCGGAGAGCTGGTCAACAACAACACTGCCAGCGGACGCACAGGTGAACACCTCACTGAGTCACAAACGCTGAAAGACCAGAGACACTGGGCTTCAAAGGACATTAAAAACAGAAAGGGTCTCTATAAGGGACTCTGGACAACTCCTAAAATTATATATTGAACAATTGTATAACTAATTTAAACTTTTGTGCTTTTTCCATTTTCAATCATTTTGGTTCACTTATGCAAAAGGACCCATTTACCTCTTAAACTCTGCATCCATATTCATAGACTCTGGTTTAATTTGACACCAAAGTTAAATGCCAAAAGTTTCCAAAGATACTTGAAGATCCCAAATACGTTCATCTTAAATGATACCCAACACATCTAGCATAAATGGATCTTTTAGGGATATTTAAAATACTCTAAGGGTCGCTCGAATGGATTTTAGGATTTTTTTGATCTCAACTTTTCCATTAGTAGTAGTGTGAAGTATGATTAATAATAATAAGTAGTAGTAATAATAAGTAGTCTTTTTTCACACCTCTCCTCTCCTCCTCCTCTCCAGTGCCCTCATCAGTGACAGGTCTGCACGCCGACAACCTGCACACCACCTGCAGCCTGCAGGTGAGCTGGCAGGAGGCGCTGGGCGTGGCCGACGCCTACAGCCTGCAGCTCCTGGACGACAGGGGGAGCCTGGTGGCAAACTCCTCCCAGCCCTCCGGCCACACCTACGACCGATTTGACGGTCTGACCCCGGGAAAGAAGTATCGGGTCCTGGTCCAGACCACCAGCGGAGGGGTCCTCAGCCTGGGAGTCAGCACTGAGGCTCGGACACGTAGGGTTTTCTCCTTCTTTCTCCTCCCACATTCATTGTTCACCAGTCTGATACTCGTCCTGTTTTTATGAAAGAGTACAAAGGGTAACTGTTGGAAAATAAAATTAAATAGGAAGAAAATTTGAGAATAAAGTCGTCATTTTGAAAACTGGGTTTATTGTCAGCAAAGTATTCTGTCAAGGAGCAAAGACGAGATTTCAGCCTTGATTGAAGACAAAACCAAACTGAAGCTCAGCCTCGGAAGACTCACCTCCTTCCTCCTCCTCCCAGGCCCTGCAGCCGTCAGTGATCTGTCCATCAAATCCAACGCCACCAGCAGCCTGTCCTTCCAGTGGTCGCCACCAGAGGGCGAGTTTGAGGTCTATGACATCTTCCTGTATAATGGCGATGACACCCTGCAGGAGCGGCGCCGCGGTCCGCCCAGCACCCGGCAGTGCTCCTTCCAGGGCCTCAGACCGGGAGCTCCGTATAAGATGGTCCTGCTAACGCGCAGCGGAGAGGAGACCAACGACTCGGCTATCTGGGCCAGGACAGGTGAGGGAGAGGGGTGTGTGTGTGTGTGTGTGTGTGTGTGTGTGTGTGTTTGTGTGTGTGTGAAATCATTAATTTCTGTTTTCATATATTCATATACTTCAAAACAACAGAAAACCAGGACAGTAACGCATGAAATCCAGGACTAAATCATTTTACCAGAATACTTTATGAAGTAAAAACTTTGATAGTTTTATTGTTCTTCGTTCACTCCAAGTCCACGACCAAAAACATGTTGGACGTTGTGGTCGAGTAATTGTCCACGTGCAGCAGATAATGGGACCTTTTGATGTTTGGACATTTAAAGTCTGCTTGAATCGTGTTGTGACGTACTGGTCCCTGTCAGTTTCTGACCGCTTCGTTCCGTCTCCTTCAGTCCCAGCTGCTGTTTCGTATCTGAAGGCCCAGGTTGGAAACCGGTCCGACGCTCTGAGGGTGAGCTGGGCTCGGGCCGGGGGTGAGCTGAGCGGGTACGTGCTGACCCTCTACAACCCGGACGGCTCCCGGCAGGCCGAGGAGCAGCTGGGGTCAGAGGTCACGGAGTTTGTTTTCTCGGACCTGGTGCCCGGCCGGCTCTACCAGGCCGCCGTGCTCAGCTGCAGCGTAGAGCTCACCAACGCGGCCAGAACGCAGGGCCGGACGGGTGAGACGGACGGACGTTCACGACTCACACACGCATCTCAGTGCTCCTGGAATATCAGGGACGTTTGACGGGTGTAGCTTTGGAATGGGAAATAACAGCTGGAGTCGGAATCAGAATCCGAAGGGATCATCGGCCGTCTTTTAGGGTTTATTTTCCTCTTGTGGCTGATATCCAGTGTTAGTTGGGAGTCACAGAAAGTTGTTCATTTGTTTGGTTTTGCATTTTTGTCATTCGATTCATTATTATTGCCTTCATTTCTTGATATAATGTTTCTTTTTTATCTATGGTGTCTTCCTCAATGGCTTCTCAAGATGAAATGAATAAATTAAGAGTCATGAAGTGTGAGAGTTTAAAGGTGACTAACAACAGTTTGGTGATTGTTCGATTGCTCCTTCAGCGCCCAAACCTCCAACCTCCTTCCTGTTTGGAGGGGTAACGAACACGTCTCTGGAGATCACCTGGAGCGGCCCCATTGACTCAGACTTTGATGACTTTGACCTGCAGTGGGCGCCGAGGGACCAGCTGTCCGTAATCAACCCGTATCACACACGCACCTCTGGCAGCCGTATCCTGCGAGGAATGTATCCCGGACGTCTCTACAACTTCAGCCTACGCAGCATCAGCGGGGCCGCAGAGCCCGGGGCCACGCCCACCTACAGCGTGCCCATCCACAAGAGCATCCGCACCAGTAGGTGTCAAGAAGACAGACAAATATACACACATTAGATACTCATCCTCGAGTTAACGTGAGATAAATGAGATAAATGGTAAATGGACTGCATTTATATAGCGCTTTTCTAGTCTGGAGACCACTCAGAGCTCAGACAATGTTTGCCTCACATTCACCCATTCACACATCGACAGCCGAGGTAACCATGCAAGGCCTACTTGCTTGTCAGGAGCAGTTTGGGGTCAGGGTTTAGATCAGGGACCCTCGACACGTTATTCTCATTCGGACTGCTTGTGCTGTATTAACACTTGGTGACCACTAGATGGTAGCAGAGACAAAGGATGGTACAGCCAGCCTTCACACTGAAACACTCACTACCATTGGGTCTGGATCTCTATGATCTGAGCCTGGTGATCAGAAATCCAGTTCTGGTCAAAAAAGAAGATCTATATTTATCCAGGTTTCAGGGTGATTTTAAGAGGCAGATGTCCACAGAAATGCAGGCTCAGCGTTCTTGCTCGTGTTTTGATTTTATTTAGCGTCGTGTCTAGTATGCCGGGTGTTTTTCTGTCAGAGAGTTTGTGTGTCTATCACATGGACTTTTTGTCCCTCCTATAGAACCAGAGCGAGTTCACAGCCTCCACTGCCGCCCCCAGAGCTCCACTTCCATTTCCTGCTCCTGGGGCCGCCCGGAGGCCGACTACGACTCCTACACCATCGAGTGCCTCCACCAAGACTCCCATGTCCTGGTCTATTCGCGACGCACCGGCCGCGACTCCACGGTTTACCTCATCACCCAGCTGGAGCCTCACAAACGCTACACCGTGTCGGTCAAAGTCATCTCTGACAGCATGACCAGCGAGGCAGCACAGGACAGCGTGGTCACCATGATCGACCGTGAGTGACGGCAAGAGTATCTTTACTCCAGTAAAATACACTGAAGTACTATACACAGCTGTGTCCGGTTTACAGCCTGTGTTCCACGGTGCTGCTAATAATGAAGGAATGTGCTTGGAAAGTGAAATGATGACATAATAATATTCCTTCAGGTCCGCCTGTCCCTCCACTCAGCACGCGGGTCAGTGACAGAGAGAGTGTAGCCACCAAGTTCTCCATCCTCTTCAAGTTCAACTGCAGCTGGTTCAGCGACATTAACGGAGCTGTCAAGTTTTTCACTGTGGTGGTGACAGAGTCTGAAGGTACAAATACGAAGGCTGAAACCTGCAGAGTCTGCTTTGGAGATAATCAGAGGCTGAGTTATTTATTGTTATTGAAACATCCTCACCCTGTCATCCTCTCGTTGTCCTTGACACGAAGACGTTGAGAATCTCCAACCAGAGCCGCAGCACCCCCTGCCCTCCTACCTGGACTATAAGTCCAACAGCTCCGTGAAGTCCTACCAGACCAGCTACTTCCCCAGCCACTGTGCCGAGGAGGCCCCAGACAGCAGCGCTCACAGCTTTGAGATTGAGGTGGGAACTGGCACGGACAGCCTGGGAGGGACCTGTGACCTCAGAGACAAAGATCTGGACCCAGAGGGCGGGAGACACGGGACCCTGTTCTGTGATGGGCCACTCAAGCCCAAAACTGCTTACAGGTACTGATAACAACTGGATACATCATTTGTTTTTCTACCTTGAAAACCTTTGAAAAATACAAATGAAAAGAAAATTGTTGGTTCTGTTTGTTTGTGTTTAAAGTTTTAACATTTTTCTTACACTTGTTACTGTATGTGCAGTATGTCAAATATGTTTTCTCACTCGTGGTGGTCGTGTTCAGGCCAAAACCAAAACAACGGATGTTCATCACAATGGATAATCTCACGTAATTTAACACTTGGACACTGATTATTGGAGTCAACGTGTATCATTTCGGATTCTGAGCTCGTTTTATCACTCAGCATGACGACCTGCAGAACTTTCCTCATAATTCTGCAGTAATTTTAAGTGAACATACCAGTCTTGGAAACCATGTAACATATAAACCCGTATATTTTGAATGAGTGTTCGTTCCCTGAGAGCGTGTGTCCACCTCTGACCTACGTGGACCCTGAGTTGTGTTGACTGAGTTGCTTGTAAACCACGGTCCCTGCTCTGCGTCCTGTCCTCCAGGCTGAGCGTTCGAGCGTTCACGCAGCTTTTTGACGAAGAGAAGAGTGGCGTCACCATCACATCCCCTCTGTACACGGACACGTACATGTCCCTCCCTGTGGTGACCGAGGCCGGTGAGTTGACAGTTTGAAGCCAGGTCAGATTGATCCATAAAACACTTCACAAAGTGCACAGGACGAAGCTACGGGATGACAGTCCAGTCAGGGGGGTGGTTGAGGTTTTGTTTCTTCTGCTCCTCCAGAGCCTCTGAGCGGCGTCATCGAAGGCATTAGCGCCGGCATGTTCCTCGTCGCCGTGATGGTCGGCGTCACGGTGCTGCTCGTCTGCAGACAGAAGGCTCGCAAAGTGTGAGTATCCGTAAACATACAGCTGGCTGTCGTAGGCTGGGACCTCTGCTGCGTGTACACAGTTTACATTTTCTACATTTTAGGAGCTTCAACTGATGCTCAGCACGCACGAGCAGGCCGTTATAGATGGACACAATGGAATAAACCTCTGAAAGAGTCACTTTAATGTTTCTTTCCACGGATCCCTCTCTGAGCGCAGCACCGACAGGCTCATCCAGGTCTTGGTTACATCCCAAACGGACCACTGCCGTGCTGTCCTTTCCTTTCCTCTAAGCTCACTTTGAAAGTCCTACACCACCTGGCCCGGTGGAGGTGGACTCTTGTTGGAGGTTCTTTACCTCCAGATGCTGTGGGGGCGTGGCTGCTCTGTCATTGTTGTCTGGATAAATAAAGGCTGCTGTGTCCCTGCAGTGTCCAGGAGAGTCCGGCGGTCCGGATGAGTGTGAGGAGAGAGAAACCCACCTCAGCAGTACACATGGGGGTCAGAGGGTAAGAGAACACCACGGGCTGCTACACACACCGAGCACCACGACACAATGGCACCAACTAACAACGGACTAACTAAACAACTAAACTAATAATAGGTCAAATATGACACACTCATACTACTACAAACTCATACTGACACAAAAACTACAGTAATAGTACTTATTCATGGTACTAAATTAAAGGGAAAGAGACAAAAAAGACTCGAGTAAACAAAGTGTACATTGTATTATGTAATGTGACATTTTTAGGATGGAACTGACTGAAGATTTTAACTGAATTTGACTTTGTTGGCAACAACAGCAACAGCAACAATCAAGCCTGAAACATTTGATTAAAGTGCTATTAAAGATGAAGGCCGCTCCCTTTTCCCCTCTGGGTTAACGCAATAATTGTGTGTGCGTTGTTCTTGTTGGCTCACTTGGCAACACATTCCACAACTTCTATGGCTAATTTCATTAACGGTGAGGTGCGACCTGTACTACTGGTTGCACGTTGGGCACATGAGTACTGGGACTGAAAAGACCGTGATTGTCCAGTATGATGTCACAGGTTCTTTACCAACAATAAGGCTGTGATTTACGGTACGTCTCGTGTAGAGACAGTCGTTATTGATCGTCACGGCCAAACTCTAACGTCTGTGCCTCATTTTTCAGCAATCGGCGCATTTCAAGGTAGGTCCATCGGTTCCATTTTTTATTTTCTTCTGTCTTTGGCCTTTTACGTTTTTTCAGCATCAAAAATGTGTCTTTATCCTGCAGCCCCATCAAGGTCACACACTTTGAGTCTCACTACGTCAAACTTCAGGCCGACTCCAACTACCTTCTGTCAGAGGAGTATGAGGTGAGCTGCAGGGCCGTACTCACGGTGTGACGGGGTCAAGTAAAACTTTAAACCAAGAGCAGCATGTATGTGCCAGTCTGTGCTGATAAAGTGGATATAAAGTCATATTCTGCAGAACTTACAGCTGTAGCTGCCGCAAATAGTGTTTGCAACTAAAACGAAGGTGAAACCACTAAATGTAAATAAATGACAATAACACAGCGGTGGACACAATAATAGAAGTTAGAATTGTAAAGCGTTTATCTTCACCCAATTATTTTCAGTTTTTATCATTTTTTGGAATGATGATACACTGTATTTTCTTCAGTTTTATCTTGGTGATATCCACGTGGCAAATTTATGACAGAATAGTAATAAGCACCACCATCATCTCAGGCGTCGATGACGGCGGTGGTTGAATCACGAAGCATCCACAGTGAGGCCAGAGAGTAGCGGAGGGTTTTCCTTTCACCACGATTCAAGCTGTAATGCGTTCTTTGTTGTTTTGTTGTTTTCCCGTCAGGACCTGAAAGACGTGGGTCGTAACCAGCCTCTAGACACGGCTCTGCTGTCTGAGAACCGCGGCAAGAACCGATACAACAACATACTTCCCTGTGAGTGGGAGGCACTCATTTAGACATATAAATATGGAGTGATTAGAAGAGATTACACTGGGGTTGTGAGGCCACACCCCTTCTAGTTTGGCAGCCTTCACATTAGCCAGCAGCGCATCCAGTATTTATGTGGCAGGCGTCTTACTCAACCTCTCTTATTTATCTCATGTTCAGATGACTCAACGCGGGTGAAGCTCTCCTACGTGGATGACGATCCCTCCTCTGACTACATCAACGCCAGCTACATTCCTGTAAGCTCTCTGATCCCTTCAGTGATTCAACATCCTGGAGGTTTCACGTTTCACAATATGGAGACCAAACTGTCAATATTTTAGGAACTGATAGGGCAGAGTTCTCCTCGTGTCTTCATGGGGAAGAACGGACAGCAAGGGGGTCGCCAATATTTTCATCATTACTTACAAATGATTCAAAATAGTGTTTTAAGATAAAATCCTGATTTTATCTTTTATGAAGATTTACTCTCAGTGGATTTTAAGTTAGAAAAAAAACTGCAGACAGAACGTAGAAACCAAATAACCAGAAAAATATGGAAAATTATTTATAAAGTAAAATTACAATCTGGTTTTGTTCCTGTAGCGCATCTACAACCATTTCATGACTTATTCATAAGACTTCAAAGAGAGTTATTTATTTTTATCTTTTCAATATAAACTTCTGAAAATGTGTAACATTACAATGGAACAAAAAATGAATGGAGTTGTGGAAAATCTTCTTTGTGTAATTTCATTTTGCGATGAATGTGTGTGTATAGGCCACGTTTTCGTTTGTTTTCTTTTGGCTGTATTGAGGCTTTTACACACACACTTTGTTTGGTTTTTCAAAGCTGACTGTGCGTTTCAGGGTAACAACTTCCGGCGGGAATACATTGCCACCCAGGGCCCTCTCCCAGGGACTAAAGATGACTTCTGGAAAATGGTGTGGGAGCAGAATGTCCACAACATCGTCATGGTTACCCAGTGTGTGGAGAAAGGCAGGGTGGGTAGAAGAGTCGGACGTGGTGTGGAGAAGAAGGGCAGAATTCACTCTTTTTGTTCATTGTGCAGGTCTGGATTTTGCTGGCTGGAGTTGCGGCAGTATAATTCTCTAATCTCTAATCCATCTGGTAAAATGTGTGAAAATAATCCAATAAATTTTGTCAGAGGGGCACCAACAGACACAGATTAGGGATGCACGCCAGTCTTTCGCTGTTATTATCAGTGCCATGCCAAGTAGCAAAGTATAAATGCTTCACCACAGTGCTTGAGCAAGTTTTTGGAGACTATGTAATGCGTCTATCTTCACCCAATTATTTTCAGTTTTTATCATTTTTTGGAATGATGATACGCTGTCTTTTCTTAACACAACTTAAATTGTTGTTTTGTGAGTGATTTCTCGAGATGCTCCGTATTTACCTTGTCTGTTCTCGTTGTCAGGTGAAGTGTGACCACTATTGGCCCTTTGACCAGGATCCTCTGTACTACGGAGACCTGATCGTCCAGATGCTCTCGGAGTCCGTCCTTCCCGAGTGGACGATACGAGAGTTCAAGATCTGCAGCGTATGTTTGGATCCTACTGAACCAACATATCTTTTGTTTTAATCTACTGTAAAACTCACCCTTCTGAATCATTTCTTTCATCCCATTGTGTGTAATCCCCTCTCATCAGGTCCTTAACCTGATGAGTGCTACAATAACTCTTTCTCAGAAACCTCTTACCCAACCTCCAACGTATTGCCACGAATAAACAGATGAAAGTTGAAGAAATTGAGTTAGTTGAAACAAATCACGTTTCACAATAATCCTTGTACAAGTTAATGTTACCACGGGCACATTTAGATTTTAGATGAGAAAAAGGGTTCATGAAAAGTTCTAGTAAAGGATTTAATTGAAGTAAATATAAATATCATAAAACAACCTTACCTCATTTTCGATTCCCTTTAAATATTAAAAAAAGATTTAAAAGGTAGTGTTGGATTAACCTTTTAAAAACACTGACCACCAATGGGTCAATCTTCATAAAGTTTTATTTTGAATCTACAGAAATGCACTGATGTTTCCAAAGATACTGAATATATCAGTATGTATTCTGGTTAAATCTCTATAAAAAGACTCCCAACACATTAGAATAAGAATGAAGAGAATTTTAGGGGAACATGCCTTATCTTAAAAATTCAATTTTAAAAATGTATGAGATCCAAAAGAAGGTTTGCCTTGAGGTGGACTCAGTAGTCTTTGAGGGGTTAATGGTCTTGTTGTGATACAGCCAGTCGTTCCTGGTCGTTTCCGTCCCAGGTGTCCACTGGGATCAATCATCCTGATTGGTTTTTTTTCTTTGTCTCAGGAGGAACAGCTGAGTTATACCAGGCTGGTGCGGCAGTTCCACTACACGGTGTGGCCAGATCACGGAGTCCCCGAGACCACGCAGTCTCTCATCCAGTTTGTCCGCACCGTTCGTGACTACATCAACAGGACCCCTGGATCTGGACCCACTGTGGCCCACTGCAGGTAGGCGGCATGGACAAATCGTAGCCCACAGAACAACGTGATGACTTCACTTTTCTTTTTTTTAGATCAGTTCATTCATGTTTAAACTCAGCAACATGACAAGAGCAATGTCACAAATTAGTTTACAAAAAAAGTCATATTTTATCATTTACAGATGAATGTTTCCATTGTGTTGAACTCTCAAATACCTGCAGATGAATGAATGAATGAGTGGGAGTGGGAGGATGTCATTTACTGCAGAGTGGTTTGATCTATTTGGACTCATCGTTTGAACTCGGGGAATAAAATGGTTCTCAACCTGAGCTCGGTGTGGGGTCCTCTGTCTCTCTCTCAGTGCTGGTGTGGGACGCACGGGGACCTTCATTTCTCTGGACCGTGTGCTGCAACAGCTGGACACCAAGGACACGGTGGACATCTACGGTGCTGTGTTTGACCTGCGCCTTCACCGATCGCACATGGTGCAGACTGAGGTAGAGCGCCGCCCACCCGACACGTGCAGTGAAATGGTCTCTATCGTCAGAGATGAGACCGTGTCGGACCAGCGCCCCGCCTACCAAATCTAACGCTCGGGGAAAAATGCTGATGATATTTGCTGATACACCTACAATTTTTATTCGAGATGAATTGCAAAATCTGTCTAATCACAATTAAGTGCCTCATTTATTGCATTTTTATGTCCAGAATTCTACCAAATGAAAGATATTTTTAGAGCAATATGTTTAAAAAGTGAGTGAACCAAATCTGCTTCATGCATTTGTATTATTTTTGCCTCTTACAGCAGCAGATGAACACCGATCAATTCAAAATCAGGCTGTTTGATTGTCTGCGTCAACGTCATCATAAACAGATTTTTTTATAATTTTCTGTCCGTTCCCCTGGGGTGTTAAAATAAATATGAGACCTTTCCAAGGACTCTCCGCTGTATTTCTACAGCTGACACTGA
Organism: Brotula barbata; assembly: GCA_900303265.1. Lineage (NCBI taxonomy): Eukaryota > Metazoa > Chordata > Actinopteri > Ophidiiformes > Ophidiidae > Brotula > Brotula barbata. The sequence continues at coordinate 35,856 of OMNV01017459.1, forward strand.
TCAGTTGATAAGTTGCTAGTTGTTAAAGTGTGCAAATCAAATGCTCCATAATTGTTCACGCTGTAATTATAGAGAATAAATTCTGACTTGTTATGGTACAAACTTCATGTCATTAATCATAGAAGAGCTGCGTTCTCAGACACAGACTCGCTCTGAACTTTTGCTGACCTTCAGGATGTGCACATTACATAAATGACTTGTCGCCATGAGGATAAGAATGGAGCACATCGCGTAGCCCTCGTGGAGATATCATTTTAGTTACTGTTTTCGAGAACACACACTTATGAATCAGATGCACACAGAAATGCATGTTTTGTGTGTTACGACAAGTTAGACCTGAATGTTTGGCATTGGATGAGTCTTGGAGTGCCGTCTTATCTATCCGTATTTCAAGTCATTTGCTGTGTAGCACCGCTTTCGTGAATGACCTCTTGGAACCATTTGTAGCTGCGCCGATTTAAACCGAATCTTTCCAGAGCAGTCGGAGCTTAAGGATCTCCTCTGCCGCCTTGGAGGTGTGTTCACGGGGAGACCTGTTGGTTTGTTGTGACGCTGTGTTTTGCTCTTCCCCAGTGCCAGTATGCCTACCTTCACCAGTGTGTGCGGGACGTTCTGCGAGCCAGGAAGCTGCACAGTGAGCAGGAGAACCTTCTTTACCCCATCTACGAAAATGTGAACCACTGTGCCCCACGAGGTAAAGTGACCTTCATCAGCAAAAGTGAGAGTTTACACTGACGATATCATGACTCCAAAAGCTCAGTCGGTGGCATCTGGAGTTTAAATACTGATTATGGAGTATAATTGAGCCTCTTTTCTTTGTTGTCTTTTTGGCCCACAGATTCGGTGTACACCAGACATTAAAGATTGTATTCACTACAGAACGAGGATAAAATGAAGGAAATATATCTCACTTTGTACTTTCCTAAGTTGAGCACTACAGGGATACATGGCAATTTTATTTTTCTATTAATGTTTTATTTTCATCACAAAATATATTCAAATAGAGAAACTATATGATTATTTAAGTACCACAGAAGATAAAAGTCAACAGAATTGTATATACTTACATCTTATCGTATATTTGTATATACTGTATGTTGCTCTATATTTCTATAATAGTTGCTTTTGAAATTGTGTTTGATAAGCTATAAAATTTGCACGTGACAGCGGTAAAGAAAAAATTAAGACAAACCCTGCAGCATCTGCTTCTCTGAACATGAAGCTGGGGATTGGTCCTCACAAATCCTGATCACTTTCTGCATCAGCAGCCTCTTTCAGGTGATGATGCATCATGACTCAAAGCGCAGAAAGCATATGCATCCAGGCAGCAATAAATCTATTGTTCTTATCTTAGGTTTCTGTAGCGGTAAAGAAAACCGAGCAGCCAAACTCAGAGTCCTGTTGTCAGCACTGAGGCATACGCTGCACTGACTGGTGCCCCAGCTAACAAATGTTATCAGTAATAAGGTGCAGCAAAGTGAGTAAAGTGATCCTTAATGTTTCATTGTTCAGATGAAGCCTTACAGTTCATGAAAGTGTATTTGTTTTGACAAAAATCAACATTTGTATTGTAGCCATGGCAGATTCATGTCATGTCAGCAAATTTGTTTATTTAACCGTAAATGTATGAAAGGTTTCATATTAACTGTGCATTTGTATTCTGTTTTGTCTCTGCATATTGATTGTATTCGTTCTGTATGAGGAAATTGCTCGGAAGGAAACACACGCGTAAGCCTCGGAGATGACGTAATTTAGTCCACTTGAAGGCAAACAGTTCAGGGTAGTTTAGAGGAACTTCTCACAATTAGAACCAATTAGTGCACAGAGAGAGTATTATTAACAGTAACGTTCACGTTTATAAGGGACAGTATTTTCATTGTCTTTGAGTTTCCCCTTATCGTGGATGTGTTAGGTACTATCAGGTCCAGTCAAGTCTCGCTCTATGGCCAAATATCACGTACAGCGGATCACAGGGCTTTCCAGGCCCACGTAGCACTGATGGTTCCCGACCCAGCCCACAGCTCTTTGGGAAGAAAAGGAAAAAACTCCCCAAATACTTAACAGTAAGCACAAAACGAAGAAACTCAAAGAGAGATTCTCGCTCCTCAAACGGCCAGATGTGCAATAGGAACTGATTTATTACGTAGAAATTCAATAATAATGTAGGAAATTAAAATGAAAACAACGCTGGTTTAAATCCACACAGACAGAGTCAAAGTCAAAATGAGTCCTGATCACGAGCTGTGGTTAGAGTATACGTAAATTCTGAATCATTAATAATTAAATTAAATGCATAAATAATTTTTTTTGGGTGATATACTGAATTATTAATCGGTTACCAATGCGAAATGTCCCATTTAATTTATGTTAAGTCCTTTAAATAACCCTGAATTGTTTGCCTTAAAGTTGACCGAAGTACCAATTAATGTATCGGCATTTTGGTGGTTGAGAGGTTTTAATCACCACAGAAGATGTAGAAATATCACATATTTATGTGTTCACCCATTAATGATACATACCTGCTCGAACATGACTGCAGTACTCACTGTCATGGAATGCTACATTGGAATCATTGTACAAACAATAAATGGCAGCAAATTCCTTGCCGTTTATAAGAGTTCCTTCTGGGCCGTGTATAAATTATCCTGTGTATATGACATATCATGACGCATTTTCTGTGGGTGCTTCAATAAAACAAGTAATTATGTTTTTTAAGCCTGCATGACTGACATGCCATTATTTTCTATTACTCATTCATTATGTCCCTCCTGGGAGAGGCCCTGGCTATCCCAAACCACAATAACGCGCATGCGCACTGCTCCTCCACTTCACCACATTGGAGATTCCTGCTGAACTCTCGGAAGTTTAGCCGAGCCAAGTTGCAGTGATTTAGCCCAGCAGGCTAGCAGGATAAAAGACGGTGCGACCCAAGCAAACTTGGTTTACAGGACGATAACGAGTTTCTGGACGGCCTTTTCTATCCCGTAGTGAAACGCGAAAGATTATCGATGGATTTAAACCGTTTTCCATTGTTCCATTTGCCCGAACATGCGTGTTAGCCACCTTTGAAAGAAGTTGTGATTGTTTTTTTTGGCGCTCTAGCAACGCAGAGGAAAGATGGAGGCAGTGCTAGTGTAGCAGCGGGCTAACGCTATCGCTAGCTGGCTTATTGGTTCATTACCCAGCGTCGCATTGTGATAACTCGGAGCTGCTCGTCAACTATCTGAATGTCTGAAAAGTTTGGAAGCCCCCCTTCAGCGCACTAACGCCACCCCGTAAGTATACCACCAACGAATTGTTAGTTTATTTACCCGAAGAGATTGGCAGACAGCTGAATGCGTTGCTGTGTTCTTTGAACGCTAACGCTAGCCCCCGAGCTAATTAGTTAGCTGAAAACTGGTGTTAGCTTATTCAACCAACAGACAAGTCAGCTTAGCTTTGTGCTAACTAGCTCCCATTACACTATCACACCATATTTACGGAATGGGGCTCCCTATCTGGCTATTCACGAAGTTTCTCAATCAGTACTGCTCGATAGTTCACGAGTTGGTTGGGCAAAATTCTCCAACTGAGTTAACAAGATGAATTAACAGAAGTTAATTAGCCTTACTCCTGCTGTATGATTTGCCTTTTTGGGTGTTGATTCTATTGTGAGCCATTTGGTTGGTAAACACCCCATAGATGGGGAAACAGGAGCCATGCCATCCAGAGTATGTATGAAAATGTGCAGACACTTATTAATTGATCATTGAGGAGCAGTGGAGGTCATACATAGGCGCCATTCACAAGGTGTTTTGCATTATAATATGTTATCATTGTAAATAACGGTATTTCATTACTCTCGAGTATGTATGTATATATGCTGAGGACCAAGTATTTGGGTTTTGAAACGTTAGAAATAATGAGTAATGTCATTGACTCCAGAATTAGGCATTCACTAGTGGGGGGCAAAGTATCTCCATGTTCTACTCGAGTAAAAGTTCAGATCTCATTTAAAAGTTACTCTGGTCCCAGCAAAATTGACCAGTCAGAAAACATCCTTGTTTAAAAGTCATTTCCCTGCTTATGTTACTATTACGGAGGTATCAGAAATGGTCTTGGTACTTACAGTTTGAAAGTCTTTTCGGTGTCATTTCTGCCTTGTGACAGTCTTCAGATTGACTAAAATACAATCTCAGCCAACACTCCACATGTCTTTAAAGATGGAGATACGGAGCATATCTTCAGTTCCCAATCACTTGAATGAAGCTTTTCAAACATGATTTAAAGCTTGAACTTTGGAGGACACATTCAATGAGTTGGACTGTCTAGAGTCCTCTATGTAGAGTTCTGTTTGGACTTTCATTCAATCTATCACAAACAGGAAGAACTCCAAACAAAGAAACTCAACTCTGCGCACAGATTTAGGAAATCTTAACATCACATCAAACATCACAATCAAACCATTTTCTTCAGTCGAACGTCTCCCAGTCTGCACTTTGAAGACATCTATGATTTTACAATTCTTTTTGGAACCACTAAAACCACTTTGCACTAAAGTACTGAAGTAAAAGTATATATTTTACTTCAGATGTGTAGTAAAAGAAAAGTGATATTTCAAAAAAAGATTATACTCAGCTAAAATACAAAATCTTCTAAAATATAATCAAACACTATAATGAAGTGTTTTTACGTCACTACTTCACACCACTGTTGTTCACCCAGTGTAAAAGCCATTAACTCTACAGGTATTACGTTGACAATGACATGAATGCTTGACTGCGTTTACTTGACACACGATTATGTAATTGTGTAATTACCAAAACTTGTTTCTCTCAGTTGACTAACATCATCAGCACATAGGCAGTGAGTCTCAGCTCTGTGACTTGCCATGGGCATTCATGTAAATAAAGAAATGGCATATAGTTTTAAAGATGATGATGTTTAAGGCTTAAAATATCTTCACGCAGATTTCTCAAATAGCCTCCAAAAACCATCGCCATCCAGACCCGCTGTTCATGTTGGCCCTGCAAAAAAAGCATGAGTGTCCCTCAGACTTTGAGGATGGAACCAGGGGTACTGGTGGCAGGATCTAGGTGAGCATACCTTGACAGAATGATGTCAGCACATGTCTTGTGGCATACTGGTTTCTGTGTTCTGCTGATGTAATTTAAGTATTTGTTTCTTGTATCTCAGACATCAGATGGTGCTCTGAAGAAGCCATGGGTAGCTGTTTAAGCTGTCCAGAGAAAGAGTCAATTCCAGATAATCATCAAAGCAAATTCAAGGTGAGTTCATGTCTTGGCCTGTCTCAACGCCGACCTCATACTAAGTAGGGGCATGTCAACCCACACCCTGGATTATTCACTAATGACTCTAGTTGAGAGGTTAGACAAACTCTGCTGATGATATTTTCTTCATTTACTATTTTCTTCACACCTCCATTTTAGTAGGAATCCATATTCTCACTTTGGTCTGGTTGCATTCCTGAGGCAGAGCAGATGCCTCTCGTCTCTGGGTCAGAGCATTTCAGAAACGCTGCCATCAGTTTAAATGTGTCAAGTCAAAATGTGTAAGGTAACAAGAAGAAGAATGATAAGGACAAACTTTTACAAACTGTGGACATTTCTGCTTGGGGAAAGGATATTTAACAGCACATTTTTGCTGGGAAAACCAGCGTGTCTTCCTTTTCCGGTTTGAGACCAGAGTCAAGTGATGTTACCACACTGCCTCCTGTATTAAAAGCTCTCTGATGAAGAGCTAGTTGCTGGTATGCACAAGTATTTCTGTGCCAAAGTGCACCTTACAGTCTGTAAAATAGATCAGTCAGAGAGGAGCGCCTCCTCTATGTATATAATCAAATCGCCACCTTTCTTCATTTAACATTTACATAGTTATGTCACATTTTATCATTAATCCAATTAAATCATCAGACATTTTATTCCTTATGTTATGTATAAATGACAAACAAAGGTATGAATTTTGAAATGAAACATCTATTTTTGGGCATAAGGTGGCAGACTCACGTTTTGAACGTACCAGTGGACACAAAGCACAGTGATGTCATTGGATTTTTGGGTTGGCTTCATTAACCCACAGTCAACTTTAAAAACTAAACTAAATTATTCCTCAATAGTTAGAGTTGAGGGACAATGAACAAAAAATAAGGTATTAAATGTTGAATTCATGAATTAAAATTTTACAAACGGTGTAAGAGAGAATTTAAAGTGGTTGTTTCATTTGTCTTGTCTCTTTTCTTACCCTTTAATTGCCTTAAGTGTTTGATTTGGAATCTGGAATTTTAATGTCTTCATGTTTTTAAATGTCTGTCTGTTTGTAAATCATCATGTATTGGCCCCACTCACATTTGTGGGAACTCTCATATTTATGGACTTTTGCACTTTTTCTACAACCAATCGACATGTTTTTTTTTTGTTCTACGTTGGTGACTGTAAAATGCCCACTAAATGCAGTACACACCAGTGTTTAACTTCTATGTGTGTATCTCCCATTTGGGGCTTATTTCATTGATTCATAGATTATTGTTATCAATCAGCACTGATTTTGTGTGAAGAACCGAGCTTCCCTGTTGTAACTCCAGTGTAACTCGATATGTTCATCCAGGTGATAAATGTGGACGACGATGGGAATGAGCTCGGCTCTGGTGTGATGGAGCTGACCGACGCCGAGCTGGTCCTCCACACCCATCGCCGTGACGATGTCAGGTGGCCTTACCTGTGCCTCAGGCGCTATGGCTACGACTCCAACCTCTTCTCTTTTGAGAGCGGCCGCCGCTGTCAGACAGGCCAGGGTACGTATTAAATGAAGCTTGTATTTATAGCGTGTATTTTTGTTCTGGATTTTACTTTTTGCCCTGCTGGTGAACTGAATTATGACAACAGAAACATTTAAACATTTAAGGCTCAAACAAAGAAATAAAAACGTTCATGGAAAAAAAGCCAATCTTAGCAACAAAGCCATATGCTCTCATGTCACACGTACATATCCACTATTTGTTTCCATGAATCATGATGTGCTAGAGGCCACTTGCTGGACATGATGTCTGCAGTATCGTTCTCTTTTTGTCATCAACAAATTTAATGGTAACACGACGAGTGAACTCTCTACCAGCTTGCACTCAGAGTAAGCAAATCAAATTTACCTATAGATTTGTCGGTTCTATTACAACAAATTATTGTCATTTTGACTTTTTTTTTTTTTTTTCAAACATACTGATGATGTAGGAAACACATCATTCTCTATTTGATTTGTTTGGAAGAAACAGATTTCCATTGTTGTCAGACCTATGTTACCATTCTGTCACAAATCAACAAACATGTTAATGCGACTGCCATGACATGCTTTTGACA
>OMNV01017461.1:3050-14838 GCA_900303265.1 Brotula barbata
AAAAAAAACCCCCCCCCCCCCCACAGTGGAATAACAACAAATTAACCGTGGCGTCTAGAATAACTCCGCCATTTACTGCACAACGCGTCTTTGTCATACCACAGAGGGATCGGCGGCAACTCATCTAACCTGGGCTGTCATGTGGTGGAATTTGTTATCAAGATGTTTCGAAGAAAAAAAAAATCAGCAGAAAACGAGAGGCTGTGGGATCAAAGGGAGGGGCGCGGCGACGCGGCGGCGTACGGGCCACCGGCTCCGGGCTCAGAACAACATCTGTACACGCCGTCCAACCCCACTAAGGCGGTATAAATTTGCAGTGATGTGTGGAGGTAAAATAGGACCGTTACGAGGTAGATGATCAAAGCGTTTTGTGGTCTCGCCACACTGTACGAGCATCTGGAATGTGTCCCTTTTTTTTTTTTTCTCCCTGTGCCTTTTATCCGCGTTCTGCCGTCTCCGCTGTCCGCTCTTAACAGCGGTTATCAAGGACTGTGGTAGCCATGCAAGGCAGCGCGTCTGGGCTGTAAGAGATATGCAGCACTGATACGAGGTTGGAAAAAAAAAAGAAAAAAGGCCCCAGTTAGGTTGGACCATGAAGGGGCTGCCTCCAATTTACAGCACTTGGACGTTTTCTGAGATGGAACAAAGGCTGTTACTGTAGTAGAAACATCGCATAAACCTGACACACTTGGGCGACCAGATATGCCTGAATCACAACCCTGACAAGTGTTGCGTGGGATAAAAGGGAAATGAATTGGAAGCCGAACACACTTTTAGTCAAATAGATTGGGGATATTTATAGAACTTTGAATAAATTTGAAGTCCATTTCACATTAGTTAGCCATTAATAATTGAGTATACTACATAGAAAATGTATGTAACGAAAAAATCCATGATAGTATCCCTTACTTTTTAACGCTATGGCATTTTAATCTTTTATTCTATTTTGCTTTTTACTATTAAATTACATTGTGTTGTTTTAACCTAACATATATTGTTCTATCATTATTTATACAGATGATTTCTTACTATTCTATATAGATTTCTGCAGACTGCGTCCTGATACTTATGGTGTGTTTGGTCATTTTACAGGAATTTAAAGACATAGACATTAGCGGTCACCTCAAGATAAATGAACCTCAGAAAAGGATGCATGACCACTTCAATTTTCCTTTGAAAATGGGACACATCCTGTGCTGTTCAGCCACGAAGCAACACTGCGCTGAGGTGAGAAAGAAGAGAGGCGCGTGGAACAAATGAGATCTCCGCGTATCATGACTTGGTGAAGTGTGGCTCGGAGCAGCGTGTTCCTCGGAGTCATGTAGACTCTGGGGCTACACGGCTCTCGCGGACGCATCCTACATGTGCACAAGACAGCAAAGCGCAGGGAGCTGGAGCGGTGTCGCTTACATTCGAGACACGTGTCAAAAAAACACTGACGAAAATGTGAGGCTGTCAAATGGAGAGAAATGAGAAAAATCAACTTGGTATTTTAGGTGTTACTGCACACGGTGCCTTAATTCAATTACCTACTGGCTCCAGTGACTGTGATCCTGGGCCAAGCCAGAAACAGAACAAAGCGAAAAGGACAGATGCGAGGACATCAACGACGTGGTAAAAGTTGGCTCCACCGAGTGAAAGGAACAAACAATTGTGCCTACACCTATTTTTACTGTATCGGAGTGGGTGGAAAACTGAAAAACGCAACTCGGCATGGGTGCTGTAATCTTCCGGGCCATTCAGACGACCGGCTGGCCTCGTGTGGCATCGCATATGAGCACCACGATGACACATCAACTCTTGTCTATATTTAACTCCCTGGATGCCTCTCCTTCCAATGTACCCATCCTTTTAGAAGAGGCTGCCAGGGAGAACGGCGAGAAAAACAAGCCGAGGTGATACATAATTACAGTGAATGGATCGAGCCTCCCACATACTTTCATTGTACCCACGCCCTCGGAGATAATGAAATGGAAGGCAACCTCTTCTTTCTATTTACCATAAAGCCTGCGAGTCTAGCCACTCATATTTATGGTGGGTGAAAAGCAGACCCCTTTTACTGCTTGACTTCTGAAGCCTGCAAACCGTAAACAAGCGAGCGAGCACCCTATGAGGGTGGCGAGCTCTGATATGGGCTTCTGAGAAACCATGTTATCTGCTTGCCTCAGAAGACATCGTGGTTAACCATCACAAGTTAAAGTCGACCACAATATGCCACATTTCCTCCACTGTAGATGTTATCTGAAGTGTGCAAAATGAAAAATAATTGCTGATAGGGTGTATCGAGGTAGCAAAACAGTGCAAACACACCAACCGGGAAGCTTTATCAGATGCTTCGGATGCTTTTGTCTTTTGTTTCTGCGTGCGCATGCGCCCTTTCCTGCCCGAGGAACTCGAAGCCCTCGGTAACCACAAGGTTGTGCAACAAAAAAGCAAAGCGAAAGAGAAAGAAAGAGCCATCACCTAAAACATAACTAGGTCATCCGATACTTTGGTTTTAATGACGTGTTGAAGAGGAACTACCTGCTCGGGATAGGCTAAAACCTGGCAGGTGCAAATTTAATTAAAAAGTGACAGCCGTGTTCACCTGTCGAGACAGGTTGGGCGTGTACCTGCTCATTGTTTTGCGATTCAGAGGTCAAAAGGTTTGAAAACTCACCTATTCTTCTCCAGCTCGTTATGTGTCGACCTGCAACGACAAAGAGAACAGAAGCTGAAATACAAACCCAGGGTGTGGCTATTTTATTTCATTTCTCCAAAAGGCAACGCAGGTGCAACATAAGGACAACATTCATGCCATTTAAATGTATAAGAATCTAAACATGAGAGAATACTGTCAACATGCGTCACCACCCAGTCACATGACCAGCATCTCAGCAGGCATCTTATCAATCAATGTTTTTGTAATGGATGGCTTCTTAAATGAGCTATTCTTTGTATTTGTGTTTTTAATAGAAGGTCCTGCAACCCCCAGCGAGTTGGAGGAGGCAAATCCATAAACTGTGCGTATGTGCTGCTGTGCGGGGATAATTACTTCCACGTTGGCTTGCTGTGATTTAAAGCTTATTTCAATTTTCTATTATGTGACTTGATTTATTTTGTAGCTGTTGCACAATGTAATACAAAATTGATAATATTCACAGACATCGCCAAACTGGTCGCCTCTATTTCATTTGTTGTTAAAAAAAAACCAAATCAAACCAGCTGATATAACATTCAAATACACAGGTTCTGCACACACGCTTTGTTATTTTACACACGGAAGGGAGAATAGTGCATGTGTGATTTTTGACAGTGATCCCGCTGTGTGTAGCAGTCAGTTGCCGGGTTACTACTGTAAACTGATTCATTTGGTCATTTAGTGTCTTTGTGTGGCAGCATCCTGAAGGGAGACAAGCTACTCCCCTGATGCTAAAATGGCTGAGATCCTACTTACACAAACTCCACTCCACGGTGCCTCCTAGGGCACGGATGTAGGGCATGGGGGAGGAGGGGGGAGTGAACTAGCCTCGACTAAGTCAAGTATACATCCCTTAATCAAGCCATGCTTTGGACTATCAATACTACAAAGCTATGCTTTTTTTTTTTTCTTGTCCCACCGAGCTGACTAAACAGAACCTGATCTTGTCAATGTGGAACTGTGGAGAAAATGAGGATGAGATTGAGGGTGAGGGATGGAGAGGACGGCTCCTCGTTTTCTGCATTGATTTTCTAAGCCTTTGGATAAATCTATGGCAAACTGGGGCTTTTTTTTTTGGTTTCATTATTTACACTATTATAAACACCGTGTGTCTCTGTGTAGATGGGTGTATAGGTTGTCTGTTGAGACGAATGTGGCAGAATATTTGATTACACGTGACAAGGTCCATGGCCAAGTGGAGCAGCAGCTATAACAGCAAAACAGAAACCTCACGTGTAAACTCAGCCGGGCAACTTCCGCAAAAAAAAAAGCCTAGATTGCCCGCCCACACACACACACACACACACACACACAGACACACAACCACAACAGACAGGTTTCAATTTAAGGAAAGAGAAAGAAAGAAGGGAGGGTACTTGATTGATCCCCGTAGGTGAAATGAATTCCCTACATTCTTACCCATCCTCAATGAATGAAAAAAAAAATGTACAAATCAACACGCGCTGTGTCTCGGAATATTCCACATCAACGTAGCAACCGCACATAAAATGGCAGCATAAAATTAAGCAGACATGTGTACTCCATCCCCCTCGTTCTTATCCTCCCACATTCGGCTGCTGTCGTTAGTATATGATGTTGATCTCGGCCGGATTATGGTGACGATTCATGCACGGCCAAAAACTTTTGATGCCATAATTAATCTTCCAATTTGAGAAATGTCTATTTGTAGAAATCACCTTGAGACCAGAATGGGCGGTCATGACATCACCAACAGTATCTCACTCTACAGTTTGTAGCCCAGCCCTGATCTCGCCCCCATCAACAAGCAACACACAATGCATCTACAATTTCCTGATATTAATCTGTCAGCGTGAATTCCTGAGGGCTTTTATCATCGTGAACCTTTTTGCTGTCTCCTGTAGCAGTTATCTGCATGTCTGGGGCTAAACAACAAAGCAATACAGATTATGAACAGGTGCACAACCACACACACACACACACACACACACAGCACGCTTCATTCTGCAACCATGCATGGATTTGTATGCACGTACACAGGGCACAAACATTGTGTGGGTCAAGGAGATAAAGCAAGGCTGTTATACAGGCTCGGGGAAGAGAGAAGACAACAGTCAGATAAGCCCATCACTTTAAGCCTCAGCAGGAGAAAGAGGACAGACGCCGGAGCAAGTCCACACACCGAATTCAAAAAGATTCCCAGAACATTTTCAACAATCATAGGACAGTTTAGAGGAAACTGTGCTTTCATAAAGTGCATGCCGATCAATTTATTATTATTATTATGAGCAATTTATGAGAGCGAACGCCGAAAACCGACATTTATCTCGCAGACGACAATCCTTTTGATAATATTTAACTGAGGCTGCGCTCGCTCGTCAGATTGAATGCTTATTTATGTGGACAATGTCATCTTTGTCTTCTCTGCCATTTTACCGTTATGACAAAACGGTTCACGGATTTCACTCGGTACTATCATTTCTCACCTGTGCTGGCGAGTCCAAATTCACAGATCTGAGGAACAGAAAATAACTTGCCAGTGATGCAGGCAAGTAAATGACCTCATAACAGCCTGCATAATGTGGTTTTGTTGGTTTTCTAACAGCGCAATTCTGCTGGGAATGAACTACAGTGCCTCACAAATACAGGGCTGTGAAATGGTGTTAATAACGCGATGGTGTTAACTCTCTGAGGGAGAGGTGGATGGCTCTACAGAGAGCAAAACCAACCATAAATAGCGTTCTAAGCTCAAGCATTTTTTGAACTGTTGTTTCCCATTCAAATGAAATCGATCGCTGGTGCCTCGTGCAGTCAGTTTATTTTGTGGTTTATGAGCAGCTTTTGATGTTCTCAGATAGATTGTGAATACGTCTGAAACGTATCTGATCATGACTGACTGTTGCCATGCAGAACTAAGCATCCTCCTGCTCTCGTGATGAGTAATGCACGGTTCCTGTTTGCGACCTGCTCGTGCATTAATATTAAAAGGCAAAGAGAGCGCGCGGCTTTCGTTTGATGCATGACTGTCAATGGACAGATTAGTGTAAGCAGCCTAGCACCTCGAGAGACACACAATGCCGGGGGTCTGCAAGTTTCTCAGTGCTCAGAAAACACACATTTGACTGGGGCCTTAATCCTGATAGTAACCAATGGCGTGATTATACTCAGTGTGTATCTACCTTAGTCAATACAATACAATATATGAATAAATATACCAGTATTCCACATTAACACTATGGAAATGATACATGCAACAAAAGTAGCCCCGGCATAGGTATACAAATTCTGATATCCTGTACGTAAAAGTGAATAAGTGATTTATAAACCTAGTATTAATCCTGCTAAATGATCCACGTATTCACCTTGGTTGCCTGCAAACACACACCAGCCAGGAATAGCAGCGTTTCCCCCTTAGGGCCCGAGACAAGGCTATCTCACATTCCCACAACGTAAGCTATGTCAAACGTGGGAAAAAAATACATTAACACACTAGAAACTCAAACAATCAAATGAGAAAAAAAATCGGACATCATTTTATCGGTGTGTGGAAGAACACGTGACGCACAGAAGACCGTTTTCGCTTCATTACTAAGGCGTCACTTTGAACACGGTCCCTAACCTGAGCTACTGCAGTCGGTTTGACAATCAGCTGATGAAAAGCTAGCAGAGCCTGAGTGCTTCCCCCTCCCCCAGGCCAGTAAAACAGCAGTGTGGTCTGTCATACATTCACCTCTGTGCTCAACACGTTCACTCCATGAATGAGAAAAAAGACTTTTGAATTGACACAAGTGTTTTTTAAATATTAAATCCCCCCTCCCCCTTTCCAAATGTGTACTCTGTGTCGTGGAGAGAATGCAACTGCTGGTTGCCTATTTCTTTCACGTCGTTACCACACGCTGCAGAAAAAAAACAAAACAAAAAAAAAAACAGCCTGTATGCAATCAGCGACGCCTTTAACGCTCATCAAACCATCAACAGTTTAATCATCGAACATTTATCATTCACGGAAGCTGACATATGAAGCCACGAAGCATTATATACGCTTTCAAACTCCGAACTGGATCGCTTTCTTACCTATTGTGGTTACTGCTGAACTTCTTATTTCGGAATTTTCTTTGCCTCTGGTAGTTTGTGTTCTGATTTGACGGAAACGTCGACGCGTATCCGTGCTCACACTCTGTAGAAAATAAAACACATTTGTCATGAACAATGAGCAGGGAGCGAGTGAACACTTTCCCCTCTGCATATGGAACAACAGTGCCACGTAAACATACAGACAGCCCTTTGTCGCGAAGAACAACGTGTAAACATTTTGAATAGTACACAGTTGGACGCTATTATTATTATTTTTTTACCTCTTTCTCTCCTCTCTAGATATTCCGCAGCTTCCAATAACCGCTGGACATTTATCAGCTGAACAGCCGTCATTCTTTGGCTGGCGTTTGTGTTCGATATCCTCACTTTTGGGACCGTTTAATGTTAAGGTTTCGAAGCCACGGCAACGTTAGGTCACTTTTTAAAACGAGGAAGACATTGACGCGGTTGCTATTGCACTAAATATTACTTAAAAATGAGCTATTTTTTGTCTTGTCCTGTGTCTTCCGTGGCTCAACAGCAGCCTTTGTCGAGAGGAGAAAAACGCCAGCGTTTCCAAGCTAGCAAGCAACAGCCGATGTCTTGCCGGGTTTCGGTGTTACAAAACCTCAGTGTATCAAAGTATTAAAATTTCTAGGAATTGCTAGGAAATTTTTACAAAAATGTACAAACAATACAAAATTTTTCCCGAGCCAGCAAAGTGCTTGCTCCTGCTCGTTTCCTCGCCTCTGCTGTTTGTTTACCTAGCTGCACGGCGGGGGGCGTGACCCAATCGAGAGGCGGCCGACCTGCGCGCAATGCATTCTGGGAAACCGAGTCTTTCAGAGGACACGCGTATAAGAAATATACCATCATTCAATTCAAGTTGTCTAACGTCGTCTTTCCTGGGTCCAGCTATGGTCGACTATGATTATTCATTATACTTACAATCACAATGGGCCATTAAAATGCTTTAATTTACCGTCACGTCCAAGATTTGATATGTTTTCCTAGTGGAGTTTAGTAAAGGCGTTCACTGCTATCACTGATCAAGCAAAGGAGAATAGGTGTTTAACCTCTTAAACTCTGATGTAATCACTAAAGGCTACAGTGCTGTAAAGTTTTAAAGATAAGCGATGACACATGTAGATTTGCACCACCCTGACATTCGGTATATACTCGATATTTAATTAATAACTGATGTGAACAGGCCTGTTGATTTATGCAAAATCCTTTAAATAACCCTGCGCCGAGTACTCTGTTTACCTGCTACAATGCGTAAAATTATCATTACACATGTTCAAATTTCATCTATGGATGACAGGCATTTGTACAACCTAATTGCCAATATGATCTTTTTCAGGCCACTTACAACGGTACAATCAAGTATTTGTTGTTAACGCCACACAATGTTTACGTAAACTAATGCAAAAGTAAAAACCTCTCAAGGTATTCGTTTCTCTTGTAGCCGTCTCGTATGTTGCGGAGAATGCCTACATATCCCAAGACTCATTGAGATTATGGGCGTGTAATTGCCGTCGAAGCCAGGCCCAGCAACACGTGACGTCCCTACCGAGCGGGCGCCTGATTGGCCAATGGCTTTGACATCTGGCGGGGGTTGAGTCCGAGTTTGACCAATCGCGAGGACAGTCCGAGCCATGTGGAAGCGTGCAGGAACGCCCTCTAATAGCAGGAAGCAAACAATCGGGAGAAGAGCTGCTAAAATGTTCCCACGTTACAATACGAAGAGATAATACGCAAAATGAATTCAGATTTTGGCAACGCACGTTAGAAATCCACCGGAATCTACGTGGTCGGACGAATACGGAAGCGACGCGCTGAGATGCGCAAATTGTCTTATAAATTATAGATTGGGGTTTAAAAGTAGGCCACCGTTAATAAAACAGCCGATGTTAATATTGCATTTCGGAATTATCTCGTCAAACACGAAATTAGATCGCTTAAACACACGAGAACCGGCTTTGCAGAATGACACGCGTCGAGCTGCTCAATCGCAGATAAACACCTTATAATTTCATTTATTCCAAAAAAAATAAATAAAATCGACCAGGCCTGTCATTTTTATTCCACATACAGTATTGTCAGAATTCAGCACTCTCGTCAACGTTTTTCTCCATAAAGTTTTTATTTTTTCAACCGAGTTTGCGGAGGCACAATGACATCATCCCAAACTGAGTTGGAGGACGCTGCAATGTGGTCAGATTGATCACATCGGAGTGGTTGCCAACTTGCGCACCCACGCAGCCGATCATTATGACATCAATCTGGATCCACGCTGCAGGAAAAGATAAATAAGACATCCCAGGTTTGGATCTTTTTTTTTTTTTTTTTTTTTTTTTTTTTCTGCTGCCGAAAAGCGACGCACGCTGACGCACACGCAATTTTTCAGCAGATAAACGAGCCCGATAAACGATCGCACGTTTGTTGTGGCTCTCCGTCAATAACACAAAGTGGACCACTTGCGATAGTGGGGAACGCAGCAGAGGCTGGGCACGCACGGGTGCTTAGTTGAATGAACTCAGCCCTTTGTTGTCTGAGTCTGAACACAATCAAAGTGTTGTTTTCCCTTCAACGCAAAAGGATGAAAAGCAGCACAAATAAACTCACTTCCGTCCTTCCTGTCGGCGCTCTCAATGAACCTAGCAGCTTCCAACAAAACTTGTACATTTTTCAGAAAAGTGTTGATCTGTTCCATGCGGGAGTCTTTGGAGTTGAAGACGTCATTGAAAGGGCAACTAGACATCTGGAAATCGTGCTGGTCCAAAAGAGACGCGTCGGAGTCAAAGAACAAATCCTCAGGCTTCAGACTTCTTCTTTGCACCTCACTTTTGGCCATTTTTCCTCTGAGTTTGTGCGTCTTCTGGCGACTTGGGGAGCAGAGCAAACAGTGAGGCAGCTACCAGTGGACGCAGCTCTTGTCAGATGGTTTAGGTTTTTTTTTTTTTTTTTTTTTGTGAATGCGGGGTGTATACTGTGGAACAGCGGCCAATGTCTGTAGATGGAGCTGCTCGGAGAAACCTGAGCCCGACCCTCTCTGAGGATCCCGCAGGGTCCATGTGCCCGCCGATTTAACACATCAGTAACCTCATAAACGCCGTGATAACCACCCAAGTCTCCGTCTCCAACCGTCATTCCATTTAAAGACCCTGCTTTGGGGTTTTTATTTGACAATTTAGTGAAAACACCAAAGTTCCCAAAGACGCCAACTGTATCAGGATGCTGTCTGGGTAAATGGTTACATAAGAAATTATATCGAAGATATGTACAATACAGATGACTAAATCGTCATCATAAGTCAAGATGACTGAAACTAAAAAGTACAATATGGCATATTGGATACTGTAATTGTTGAGGAAGCTGTAATTTGGGGATTTTTAAAAGAGTAACTTCTGCTTTTTCCGCTACTACTCATTTCAAAATCCTTTACGTAAACACAAACTGTTTGCCTCAGAGTGTACGCAATTTTTCTAGCAGCGTTCAAAGGGTTAAAGTGGTAATGTCTCTTTTTAAATACAGATTTAACACACAGTTTACATTGTGTATTTGCTCTAAAATCATCATAATGAGTTTATGTTTATATAGACACGTACATCATTTGTACTGTTTATTTTGTATTCATTGCCTTGGTGAAAAAAGCAGTTTCTTAAGCAAAAATCATTATTATGGAGCAGAAACACACAGAAAGACAAAGTCACACATTGTTTGCGAGTCCTGATTGTGAAATGCGAAGTTTTTGATTCAGGCCTGAAAGAGGTGCTCTGCTTGCAAAAACCAATAACTCTACTTTTCTTTTTCTTTTTTTTTAAGTGTTTTTTTTTTCAATTTATTTATTTATTTTAATGTCGATTCCCATGTATGTAATTAATTGGAAAAATAATAATGAATCAAACAAAGAACAACAACAAGTGGCAAAGTGTGACTGTAATGAGCTGGAATACAAAATAAGAATATGACTTTAAAATACGCGCACATACAAAATAAAGACAAAGATTCAGGTAAATGTGTTTCATGTGAAGTTACTAAAAAAACATGAATATTATACAGTACATAAGAGAGTGAAAACACAAACATCCAACAAATTATGAAGTTGTTAATATAGTTAGAGTTACAGAATGGTCATGAAAACTGTTAGCATGTTAACATGCTAATATTACCATGGTAGCCGCCCAGCAAACAGAATACTGTCCCCAGGAGTCCTCCTCAAGCCCCCCAAATGCTGATTTCTAGGATTCCCTATATGACAAAGAGGATATGTTGGCCCAAATGAGAGGATATGGATCCTCTTAAGTTTACACTGAGAACATTTGGGGGGCAAATTTATCACAAATGCCTCCTGACTGCCCCCTGATTGCTAGCAGGCTAACATGCTATTTGTTAGTGTAAATGTAACACGCTAACGTTAGCAGTTAGCTGGTGGAAAAACCTGCGTGTGCTGAATGATGCTGAAAGGAAAACCAAAGTTGTCCTTCCTCTAAACGCCCTGCACGAACATAACTCAACATAAGGTCAAGTGAATTATGCTGACAAACAAAAAATACAATAAAAGAAGTACATTCAATTAAACCATTTATTCAACTACCTCTGTTACTGTCAGCAATAGTACTGGCATGATAATAGTACTACCAGTACTTGTCGTAGTAACAGAGGCAGTACTAACAGTGGTTATAATGCTAGAAGCAGCTGTTCTATAGTAGAAAAAGCCAGCCATAGCATCTGTTTGTGGTTTTCACATTTCAGACCCTTCAACTGTCAGATCCATTATGCGTCCCAGCACAAAAACTATAATCTGAGCCTGAAAGCGCGAGCGGAGGACGTTAAAAGCTGTATTATGCCTAACTAGTGTGACTGAAGTGTGTCTGCGGCACTTCTTCCTGTATGTGACAGGAATGGTAACAGAGAGATAAGTCCTTCGCCTTGATCTTGTGCCATTCTCAGTAGACCTTTCGCTGAGCAGTTTTTCACAGAGTCCGTTTTGAACCGGAACATGTCGAGGCAGAGGCCTGTATTCAGCTCTAATACCCCCCCCCCCCCCCC
>OMNV01017468.1:0-50696 GCA_900303265.1 Brotula barbata
TTTTTACTACAGGAGGAACTTGGAATCCCCGAGTCGACATACGAGCTGTGCTATAATGCTGCCTGCACTCTGATTGGTCAGGGACAGCTTGTTGAAGCCCACAATAAACTACGACAGGCAGAGGGTCAGTACCATAGAATTCCACTTCGGCTGGCGTTACTGCTTCACACACTGTTGGACAGACATTAACGGATTGTTTTCTTTTTCAGAACTTTGCAGAGTTTCGCTGTCAGAAGATTCTGTAAGTGTTTCTTTTTGAATACTTTGAATAAATATTTTAGAATCTTTAAGTGCCTTCCCATCAAATCTCATTCATTCATTCACTGTTTCACAGGTATTATTTTTTTATGATGATACTGTCTGTGTTCCCATACTTTTGGCCTCTTAGGCTTGGAAAATCGTAAATCATATGAACCTAACCAAAATTTTGAAATCCTAAAACATGGATGGATAGATGGATGGATAGATGGAGAATGGGTGGATGGGTGGATGGATGGATGGATAGATGGATGGACGAATATATGTTTATCTCTTATTCAGCACTGTTTCCCAGGATGATTGCTGACATTGGTTTGTCTCTTGCAGGATGTGACTGAGGAGGACATTGAGTCTGAGTTGGCCGTTATCCATTCTCAGATGGCTTACATCATGCAGCTACAAGGTCGGACAGATGAGGCGCTGCAGCTCTACAACCAGGTCATCAAACTCAAGTGGGTTCACTATTCATCTTATTTGATTAACTCCCAGTATATGATGTCATCTAAATTGCAAACACTACACAGACTGATTGTTTTGAATTATTATTTATTAATACTTGCATTGAAGAGCTTTCAGACATAATTAATAGTCGAGTGGTTGCGAATACCTTATTGTAACCAGATACTTAAATTGTGTCCATACTACGACAGAGCACTTAAATGAAACAACAGCACATTGTCTGTAAGACTGCAACTGGCCGCAAGGTTAATGTTATCAATATGAATCTATATGAATGAATGAAATTTTGGATAAAAATGTGAAAATAAATGGAAAAGTATTTATTAATAAATATAAATAAGTGTAGATGAAAAGAGTGTGATGTCACAATTGTTGGTATTTTTGAACAGTTGAATAGACCTTAAGTTGTCTGATTTAACTGCAGGCCATCAGATGTGGGGCTACTTGCTGTGACTGCCAACAACATCATCACAATTAACAAGGTGGGTGGAAAGAAAAAAGAAAAACAATATGTCAGGCCGCGTAAGACCACGTCAGACCACGTCAGACCACTTGCTCCTAGCAACCCTGTATCCACATCAGAACCTAAGGGAACGCAGGGTTGTTTGTTGTTCCTTCTTTGAAAGAGTTAAACTTTGTTTGTTCTCCCAGGACCAAAACGTGTTTGACTCAAAGAAAAAGGTGAAGCTGACGAGCGCTGAAGGTGTTGAATACAAGCTTGCCAAGAAACAGCTGCAGGCCATAGACTTCAACAAAGCTCTCCTGGCCATGTACACTAACCAGGTACGAGAAGGATCCCTCCACAGCAGCGGCAGGGTTCCCCATCTAAAAGGCACACATTTCTGCTGCGACTGCCACCATTTTGTCTCCTTTCATTCATCAGCTCACAAATATAGTAATTATGTGCAACAATATAAGAAATGAGCAGTTGACAACCTGTGTGTGGTGTACATTTGGAGAATGGAGGAATTAAAATGGATTTAATTAAAATGAATATAATACATGGATCATCATGGATCATCTTCTCATATTTTTACATCATATCACAGCACAGAAAGAGTAGTGTGTATGAAGACAGTGACAAAGTGACATGTGTCCTGTATTATAGCTGAATTGGTAAAGGGACCACAGTTTAGTTTTGTGATTCGTTTTAATCATACTCTCTGGACTCTACAGCCTAAAGGATGCATAGAGAGAGGACATCAGGGTTTAATGAGATTGAGTTTTTATGGCTTCGTGAAATGATTCAGTTTCCCCGCGTCTTAGATTCCATAACTGATGATGAACTTTACGCTGCTGTTTGCCCTCAACAGGCTGACCAGTGCAGAAAACTATCGTCCAGCCTCCAGTCTCAGAACCCGGGTCATCCGCGGCCAGTCCTGATCCAGGTTGCTCAGCTGTGCAGGGAGAAGCAGCACAACAAGGCCATAGAGCTGCTGCAGGTAGAAATCACTGACGAGCTGCACGTCCACAACAACAACAAAACCATTTCTCTCTCACTTTCTTCCTGGTAATATTAAGCTAAAAGATTAACAAAACCAATGTTCGTACTGTCAGGAAATCCTCAAAGTCTTGGAATTTAGATATCTGGAAAAGTCAAAGAAAAGTAAACATGCACAAAATGTTTTGGAGGAGTCACAGAATTCTCTAAGTGATAAATGATTCCATAGGCTTTAATGGGATGCAAAGCAAGATTTTTATCTTGGCCAATCCCTGACGTTGGCATTTTATGTCGTTTTATTTAGTGTTCAGTTGACGTTGGTATGGTAGTGCATGTTGCCGTAGTGATGTTTGGTCATCTGTAGGCCATGCAATGGAAGTTCAGGTTTGGAAGTTAACTTAAAAGTCCTGGAAGAGTTCACATTAATCCAGTGATCAAAATCTTCATGAACCCCACAAAAGACAACAATTATGGTTTAATTCCTCCTGGGACCATCTTCCACTTCATGTACATCGCAGCATTTATGTATACACAGTCACCGAACGGCTATACAGTTCTTAGATTATGACCATAAATGGGCACACCAACCTTTTTTTCTGTTTCCTTCTCTTTGTTTCTAATTTGTTTACTGTTTGCCATCAAGAGTTAAAGATGACTTTGCTATAGTCTGTTGTCTGGGAATAATCTGTTTGGCAGTGTGATTGTGGATTATCTCCTTGGTAATACCGATGAATGCATTGTGTGCTTTAAGTGTATATATAATTGATATCATGGATGATTACAGTCATTGACTTTATCCTCTATTTCCCAGCAATTCTCAGATCAGCATCCAGAGAGTGCATCAGGGATCAAGCTGACCATGGCACAACTCTATTTAGTACAAGGTACCAGTTTATTTGATATATTACATACTATGTGTTAAAAAATAAATTCTCGATACTTTCAAATCTAACTTTTCATGGAGGGAGGCAACATTTTCTCCATTACAAAAACTGATCCAGTTACTGATTCTATTTCTCAGTATTGAAGTATTAGTTGGCAGAGATTCCACATGGATATGTTGACAGCTGGATGAGTTTTTAGCGTGATATTTTTGAGACTTGAAGGCTTTTGTTTCGTTCCTCAGGTCATGTTACCAAAGCATGTGACATCCTGAGGTCCATTGAAGAGTTCAAGCACAAATCAGGGATGGTGAGTGTGAAATTATGCTGCAAAGAGAACCAATGTTCTACTGGAGTTTTTCAACAATCAGTTATGTGTTTGCATGTTTGGTCATAGTTGTAGTTTTATCGGGTACTGGAGTGGTCCTCATTAGCATGCATACCTCTTCCAAGGGTAAACAGTCCTCCAATTCAGACTCCTGACTGTCAATGACATTCATTTTTTCTCTGACTTATGGTTCCAAACTTAGAGGCTAATAGGTACAAATATTTTACATATACAAGATCAGGCTAACCACCACCACCACTACTTGAATGGGTTCTTCTTTGGATCAAATCCAACCTGCCCAGTTTTATGAAAATAGAATGGATATTGAGCAGTCCTGCTGATTTTATCTTCGACTCCTCAGGTATCTGCTCTGGTAACGATGTATTCCCACGAAGAAGACATCGACAGCGCTATTGACGTTTTCAGCCAAGCGATTCAGCATTACCAGTCTGAGCAGGTCTGTGTCTAATGTTCCATGTGTCTCGGCATCGAGCCTTGGAGAGATGATCTACAGCATCAGTCGTGTGGCATGTTCACAAAAATAAACCTGCTTTCATTTCTTCTGTCACTGATAACAGTTCATGAAGTCATTCCGTTCACGATAATGGTTTGAAGATTTCACAGACTGCATTTGTATTCATATTTAACCTTTCTTTATTCATAAAACCAACATCCTTGTTTTTATGTATTTCATGCTTCCATTTCCATTGAATTTGTAAAGTTTAAATCTTCATCCTTTTTACCATCTGGGGATGTATTGATTATGTCCAATATGATATATACATGTATATATTATATATAAAGATAAACAATGTCAGCACTGCGGCTGTCGGTGAAAGTCTTCATGTAAAAATAAAATGTCAGATACTTCTACTGGGAAAAAAAAGTTTAAAGCTAAAAGACAGACAGGGTAAAATAAAGAGGTTTTTGACACTGGGCCCCACTTTCTCATGTGTAATGGACAAATGTTTTCTTCCAGCCGGGATCCTCCTTACACTTGGCTCTCGTACGCGAAGCTGCCAACTTCAAGCTGAAGTACGGACGGAAAAAAGAGGCCATCAGTGACCTGGAGCAGCTGTGGAAGTGAGTATGGCTCTGCAGAGAGGGACTGGACTATGTGGAAAATGTAAACAGGTGGTCCTTCAGGGTCTTTGTATCTTCTGATTCAGTTTTGTTCAGTCATCTCCTATCAGATGAAAAGTCATCTTGAATGTGTAACAAGGCAGCAGTGATGCAGTTGGATTTTCATCTTTATCGCCAATTAAACTTCATTTTCTCTTTGTTTGTTTTTTTTACAGGCAAAACACGAATGATATCCACACACTGGCACAACTAATCTCAGCATACTCACTGGTGGACACGAATAAAGCCAAATCGTATCCTTACACCTGAATTAATACAGAAATGTAAGACATCAACAGGGGTAGACGGTGATCTGATGTAACATTTGAAATGGTTTCAATGAGAAGAGTACATTGTTAACATTAGAGATTGTCCATCAGGAACAGGTGATCTAATGTTTTTTAAACCTGTGAGTGTTCAGTGCTTCTGTCTGCTAAGACATGGACCTTCAAATAGACAGCTTAGAGTGATAATAATGAGTTTGAACAATGTGTATTACAGTACAGAAATTATGTCCTTAGCATTTCTGTCCAGCCTCAGCAAGCACCTTCCATCCCCAGACACCATGTCTTTCAACGTGGACGTGGACGAGCTGGAGAACTCCCACGGTGCCAACTATGTCAGAAAGAAAGCTGCTAAGGTGATGGGAGAAAACCTGCCCAAGGAATCGGGGTAAAGCTCTCATTACACTTAGAGGTTCGGAATGACTCACACTGTGCTCAACATTAGCAGCCTACTATAAGTCCATGGACATGTTTGACAGGAAAGTCCTCTCAAACCCAGGTTTTTCGGACTGCAGGGTAGCATGCAAATGAGCCACAGCTCTGATTAGTTCACTCACGTTCACACAAACGCAACAGCTACACGCTAAGAGCTTCCTTTAACTTTTAAGGTTACCAACATTAGCACATGTCTCTGAGAAGCAGCAATGATGCAAATCCACCGTATGAACAATCGGTATGAATGTAGAAAGAACGAATACATCTGAGGAAATCAGTACACGCTCTCTGTTTGTCTCCACAGGTCTCCTTAGACAGACTCTGTGTTGCTATGTAATCACCTCCATTCTAATTCTTCTGTTCTCCTTCTAGACAAGGTGATGTCAGAAAGAAAAGGAAGAAAAAGAAAGGTAAGCTATCGCCCGAGCGATGAGGAATCTTAGAGACGGATGCTGATTGATTTGTATTTCAGAGTAAAATATATTTATATCAGTATCCAATATACTTTCTACTTAAATGCAAACCTATTTTGATGAGGCTCAGTCACACTCGGACAAATAGACGTGCAGTACTTTGTAGCTGAACAAGAAACTTATCAAAGTCCACAAATCTAATGGTACAAGAGTAGATTAAAAGGTTAAACTTCCTAAATAAAACACTGAAATGATACAAAAATGCTTGAAAGTTGAACTTAAAATAATGGATTTTGACATTTTTAAAATATTTTTTTATTTATTACTACTGATTTGGAGTATCTGTTTGTGGGACAGATATTTTTAAATTCCTTGATGTAATAGAAATGTTACATCAAGATGAACACTGACATCTGTCTTGTCGGTGTTCGTGTCTTTCTGCCCGTCAGTGATTCTTCCTCACTTGCTTTTTAGGCAAACTGCCCAAGAACTGTGATCCCAAAGCAAACCCTGATCCCGAGAGATGGCTGCCCATAAGGGAGCGCTCCTACTACAGAGGCAAGAAGAAGGGAAAGAAGAAGGAGCAAATAGGCAAAGGAACCCAGGGAGCCATGGCCGGAGCTTCAGCTGAGCTGTGAGTAAACTGAATCACATGCCATGCACCCATAAGCTACAGTGATGTCGGGAAAATACCCTGGAGTTTCTCTTCAGGGCTGTCAGACATCGTATAACAATGAGAGAGAGAGAGAGAGAGAGGACATGTTAACTGTTTTTATTTTAGAAAAATACTCATTTTAAAAAGTATCAGGCTGATTCTGAGGATCCATTTAACTTCTTCAAACATTCAGTAACCAAATTAGTGAACTGCATTCATAAACAGTTATGGTCCATTCTGTTGATACTGTGGTCAAACATGTTGTGTGTGCGTGTGTGTGTGTGTGCTTTCAGTTAACTCCTACCTATGTACTACTACAAATTGTTACTTCAGTGTATTCCACCTCGTATTAGTTTTGAATTAGTAGTTGAGATGATGAAGATGAAGCCGTAGTCTTTGGAGACCAAAGTCTTCCTCTGAATCTGTTCCAGGGATGCCAGTAAGACGGCCAGTAGTCCTCCCACTTCTCCCAGGCCCGGGTCCGCATCAGGCTCGTCTTCGGCCGCGGCCAGCAACGTGGTCCCCCCGCGGCAGCAGAAACCGGCGGCGTCAGGGGCCACACGCAAGAAGGCCCCGCAGAAGAAGAAGAAGGGAGGCAAAGGAGCCTGGTAGTCAGAGACGAACTACAGATGAGGCAGAGGGGCCACCGGTCACACTGAGGGCCAACAATCATAAGCTTTGCATTTTTACGTTTGATTTTTAAATTCTGGCCAATCTCTGAGATGTCTGAAACCAAAAGCTCCTCGTCGCTCTTCACCTGTTGTTTGTTTTTATAAGGTCCAGCTGAAAATGGTTCAATGCCTCGTTTGTGTTCGTTTTACCTCCAGGATGATCCTGCAAACATCACACATGGAACAGATTGTTTTATTTCAGGGGGAAGTAACGGTTTGCTTCCTCTGCAGACGAAGACGTTTCCTAAACTATTTTTGTCTTATCACAGGCTCCTCAGAGCTCGGTAATACTGGTCACTGTCCTTCTTACAAATATGTCCAAGGAGAGAAAAAGAAACACAGAACATTATGATCAAACCAATTAGTGAGATTTTAACGGAATCCTTACAAAGTTGATTGACATTTAGACTCGTTCTCTCCACAGCTACTGGTTGTCCAGTTGTGTGCAGGATGGGAGTCTTCAGAGTACGGCACCGTGGGCGTGTACTTCCTTTTCTTTGGCGTCCCTTTGCTTTCAATCAGTCGTCCCCTGTTAAAAGTTCTCCAAATATCAGTCTTTAAATATTTATTTTTGAGAACTGTACTGGTCTCTGTTCAATCTACATTTAATTCTGTCAGACGTTTTGGGAATGGAACAACTATTTTGGCCAATGTTAATAAAAACCTCAGCAGCAGCGTGTGTCCTGTGTGTCCCTGTAAGATTCTGCCTCAGAGTTGGGAAACCACTCACAAGTTACACTCAACGCCATGGTCAGCAGTAAGGAGGCGTTGAAACGACCGAAGCATGGAGATGTCTCAAATATGAGGCTCTGTGTCATTTTGTCTTAAGTTACATCACAGCTATACGAGAAGTGGAGGGTCGGGTTGGGTCGGGTCGGGTCGGGTCACAGGACTCTAAATGATCTTGATGATGATATTTGACATCATGTGAAGGCTGCATTAGTTATCAGACAGTGGAGTTCTGTGATCGAACTGAGAAAAGAACCATGAGAACGTATTTATTGCACCAGTACAGCAGCGTTGTAGTCAAGACCACCTAAACCGAGACCAAGTCACGACCTGGACCAGAGTGTATCGACTCTGAGACAAGACCAAGAGCAGGGCAGGGTCAGACCCAGTGGCTGGCCGTGCATTTGGTACTTGGGCCTTCAGTGTGGACTTAGCTGTCTTAATCCACCTCTTAATACCACCACTATCAAGTCACAATTATGGTGGTTGTCCGTCCTCTCCTCAGGATGTTTAGCTTTTCTAGAAAAGTCCACCTTGAAAATGGATTTTTAAGTATGTCCAGTCCAAGTCCATTTCTCCTCCTCCGTAAGAAATTGTGGGTGTAAAAAATTCAAATGTATTAATGTGTTCAGATCACTACAGACGTGTTTTGCTAGTCGAATTTGGCTGTAACAGTTTTGCTCTGACCGACCAATCAGAGGACGGAAACATGCTGACATTACTGTGGGCCAGCAAGATGGACCAGGGAGTTGAATTAGAAATCTGATTGGTTAAAGAAACAGTCCCATTGATAGTTGTTGAAGTTCCATGGACCAGGACTACTGATTCTGAAGGCAGATTAGACTGACATGGCAACACAGAGGCTGAAATCTGATTGGACAAAAAATCTAACATCCACATACACAAACTGGAAGCAGAGCAGGAAGAGAAACACTACGAAATGAAGAGAACAGACTGATGGAATAAATTAATACAATTTAATGGAACAAATATTAGAGTTTAGTTTGTAAATGTAGGTCAGTGCTTCTGATGGTGTTTAGGCCAGCAGAGAAGGACTTGCTGGCCCTGACGGACCATCACTGACTTGTTATCTTTGTCTAATATTTAAATTTCTTTGATGATCTGAAACATTTAAGTGTGACAAACGTGCAAAAAAAACCCCCAAGAAATCAGGAAGGAGGCAAAAACTTTTTTCACACCGCTGTATAATTAGAATTGATCAGAGAAGACATAAGTGTCAGTTTGATGCAGCAGCGTGTTTATATTTCGTCAGTCGTCCGTGATTGCTCCACTTTGACTCGGTCATACTAGTCCAGGGTTTAATGAGTGTCATTGTCTTCGTGTTTTCCAGGTGAAGTCTCAACAGGCAGAAATAATACGAGTCCTGGAGAGCAAAAGCATCGGCTATGAGCTCATCGATATCTCTGTAGGCGTGCAGGTCCGTAACGAAATGAGAGACAAATCAGGGAACAGCACAGCCGTCCCTCCCCAACTCTTCAACGAAGACCAGTACTGTGGGGTGAGGAACATTACAGCCATCCTTTTTTCACATTGCACACAGCTCACCGAAGCGACTAACTCACCTTTCACTCCATAATTAACACTTAGGTAATGAGCTGACGCCTTGTAAACTACTCATCACGGAGGAAATCAGCAGGATGGCGTTAATTCACTGCAAACTTTACTCTGTTCCTGTTTTCCCACAGAACTATGAAATGTTTTCTGAAGCGGTGGAAGCAAATAAACTGGAAAAGTTTCTGAAACTGGCATGAGGAGAAGGAGGCGTTAATCTCGACGATCGCCCCATCCTCGTACACCACCTACCTGCTTATGGAGGACCCTCACCCACGTCCCACAGACGGCGCTTGCCCACTTTCCATGCCATGATTAAAATATGCCAAATATCTCTTATCTAACCAATCGAGACACACGCACACCATCAGACCCACTCCTAATCTGTTAATGTGATTCTCTGTGCTCTTCTTTTCCGCGCTTTCCCCCCGTCTCACCCATGAGGATTAACGGTGCCCTTCGGAATCGACGGGGTGCCTAAATGAGCTGCAATCGGGTCACCTAATCTTGGCTGCAGCCAGATGATCAGTGAATTTAACTAATCGACCGCGTGACAACATTCACCTCAGAATCGTCCTGATCCTCTGCAGACCAAACAGAACTGCATCACTCGGTCTTAACTGTTTTTGTTGTGTGGCTGTAGTCTTCAGATTGACAGCGCATTGTCTATACGTCACACGGATGCATACGTAGCAGGGACAACAATGTCTTAAACTCCATAGCAGAGTCTCCTACTTAAAAGAAGCCTTTTGTTCACCTAACCCAATATGTAATACAATAATAATAATAACGATACTTACAACTTTCATTTGGATATCACCTTTCACACGGGAAATGCAACTCAAATTACTTTACAGCAAATGTTGGACAAAACTGGGATCCCACTGTACTAAATGTGGCCACAACCTGATGGCTTGTGCTACACATTTGTCTACACATTAATGTCCCCATGGTTGAGGTCCTTTATACTTGCTCATTTCGCTGCGTCTTGTATATTGGAGTGTTTCCTGGTTACACACATTTCCAGTTTGGACCCTGAAGATACATGAAATGATGTGCAAACCAGGTCAAGCTAATTATATACGCTACACTGCTCAGTACTGCCACCGGTGGTCAGAAGTGATATTGTAACTATAATGAGGAAACATCAAGAGGGAATTATAACCACGGGAAACCTCCAAACAAAGATATTTTTTTATCTTGTGTGGATGTGGTGATGATACATTTTTGGACATGTATTTTTTCATACGTCATATTTTGACGCTGTACTTCTGGCCACAGGTGAGACCACAAATTGAAAAAACCGAGGCTTCATTGGCTTTAACATAATCTTTGCCTCACAGCACAGACAGGTCTCTCTTTGTAAGTAGTCTTTATTAGAAGAGACTAAATGTTTTCACGCTTTGGAAGCAATGCTCTTGTTAGATATTAGGTAAGGTGATCATTGGGTCAGACTCAACTTAAGAAATTGATATAGTCTTAAAAACAATGTTTGGTCAAACATTTCACAGTAAAACATTCCTCAATGTTATATTAGGTGCCAAGTCACAGCGGATGGATATTCACAGTAGTATTAGCTTAAGCAGCACTCGTTCGCCATCTGCATTTTCCAAAAACCTGATGAATAACTTGAAATCTTCATTCCCAACACCTACTGGTGACATTTCCACGGCCTGTTAGGGGAGAGGAGGCCAAAGGTCTAAGCATCTCACGTTGAGTTCGGAAGATTGGACTCAAATGATGTGAACGTTTCAGCACTTAACCTTGTAGCTAAAACTGCTTCTGTTGATTCAATGTTACATTTACCCATCGTCCTGGGCATGAAGATGCAGTGATGTGACTATGCACACAAACTTTGCCCACAACAGGACAGAGAGAGAAGTCAAAGCTGGCGTCTTTGGTTTGACCTCACCATAAGATATATGGGGAAAATGAAGGCTTTGTTTATTTTAGCGCTTTTTGTTTGCATGTCATCATTCATGTAAGTGATCTCTTGTAATGTAATATTCATGCACCAAATTTCATGAATCTCTCAAATGAAGACAACATGGTTTCTACATCTTACTGGATACATCTGTCAGACCTTTCATTTTGTCATGAAGCACAGCACACGGTTTGGGATCCCTAACAATGACAGCATTCACACAATATTTGTGCACTGTTTTGTATATCAATGGTTGTAGATGTTTGCCTGTTATTGACATGTATTCACTATAAACCATATTTTAGACATTCCATGTCTCTTAATGCTCCTGTTTTGCTTTTGGACCAACACCCCTTGGCCAAAAAAAGAAGAAAATAGGTAATAAAATGCTGTTGTCTTCCAAGAAGATTGTGAAACATGATTATTGGTTAAAAATAAAATGGAATTGAGTCTGTTTTTTTTGTTCAGCCTTTTAAATGTTGCCCTGTTTGAAATTCAAACTACATCTAAACAAACTTTTAGTGATGGGCTTTGGGCCACATTTCATCTGTGGACTTAACAGGATAGTGTGGAGTTTGCCCATCACATAGAGGGTCATTTGTAATTTGCAAGTCTGTGGAAAATTCTGATTGTCAGTAGAGTCACATGGTTGAGAGCTTCCACATCTCGATCCTGCAGTGTCACAGTTCCATAGTTAGAGAGCCACATTCTCTGACTCGTTTGTTGTGGAGGCCCTATAAATATATAGCTACAATGTACAGACGCTGACCAGAATGTGGAACTAAGAAGTAAAGTAATAAATACAATAGAATAAAAGTATGTCGTTAAAAGTCACTTCAGTGAGTATAATGAGTTGTTAGATAATACTAATACAAAACACACAATACACATACAAAAACTAAATAATAAAATAAATAACCGTGTAAACGGTGATCAACATCAATGAAAACTACCAGTGTTCTTCTTTTTCTAATTTGCTGTATCTCATTCAGCCCCTAGATGTCGCTAATGTAAGCGTCCTACAGTAAAAATAATGAAGAACAAGAACGTTATCTGAAGTTAGCAGGAACAAGATTGTTTTGTTTTCAAAATAAAAGCAATCAAAGTAGCTGTATGTAGGATTCGTCAATTGTATTATTTGGACCTTTGAAAAAGATTAAATAAAAAAAAAAAAAAAACCCGACCGACTCAATTCAAATGAAGACAGATGCCATTTGCAAGTTCACGTTGAAGATGTCTCACGTGATCTTCTTTTGAAGACAAACAGGTAGGATTTTATTTTGATTTTTTTCTCCACCGGAACCGTCACTGTTGATCCCCGCTTTCAGGTCTCTGCTGTACTAAAGGAAGGAAGGTTCACTTTGACAGTTTACTGCAACAACAACGTGAGTGGATAAATGTCATACAAGAATGACACTTGTGTGATAGAGAAATAAATTGCTTTAATTCATAATAAACGACCTGTTTATGACAGTCCGCATTACTTCAGCGGCACGAGTAGCCAATTCATAGTGTAGCTAGCTCCCAACCTAGCTAAACTAGCTAACGTCAGTGTTTTGGAAAGAGGAGGCAGCTACATTTAAGCCTTTAAGTCTAATGTAACATTATTTTTGATATAATGTCACATTTTCTTTCAATAAGTACTACGTATTGCACAACGTTTGGTCAAGGGCGCTCTCTTTGTTGTTGCCATGTTCAGCTGAAGTTGCTGGAAATGTTTATGTAGCGGTGGTGTTTACTAAATGAAAATACTGTGAGGGTTAGCTTTTCCACGCTAGAGTAGACATCAGCACAAGCAGTGATCGTACATTCAGGTGTCAGAGTTTATTTCAGGGTCACATCACACTGGACGTGCACAGGCAGCTGATTTTTGTTTGTGCTGACAGGGTTTTTTTGGATGTCCATATGCTTTTGTCCACAAAGCTGGTTAAAGTCACCTTACCTTGACAGTGTCTCTCACATTGGATTCATACTCTCAAATCGAATATATATATACTTAGTATATTGCAGCCAGGTACTTAAGACTTAATCTTAACATTAATTTGGTCCTCCATTGGAACTGAACCCAAGAAGTGTTGCCATTCTCTCTCTCTCTCTCTCTCTCTCTCTCTCTTTCTCTCTCTCTCTATCTCACTCTTATTTATAGAGCACCTTTCAAAAGCAAATGCCACAACGTGTTTCACTAGTTACAAACAAATAGGACAAGTACAGAAGAGAAACAAACATAATTGAAGTTGAGAAATAATAATGATGATGATAAAAACAAAACTTCAAGGAAATGTGTCTGTCATCACTGGCAGACTGAATTGTTCGTATTGTATGTATATGTGCAGAGTTTCGTACTTTATAAGTTGTAGATGATTTCAATTCATAAAAAAATTGACTGCATGAATGAATTTCTCTCCATTGAAGCCACATGTCGAGATGAGCATCCCAGACTACATGCAGTGTGCTGAGGACCACCAGACTGTGCTGGTGGTGGTCCAACCGGTCGGCCTTGTACCAGAGGACCAATTTTTTAGGATCTACAAGCGCATAGCCAGCGTGAGCCAGGTGAGCGTCAGGGACTCGCAGCGCCTCCTATACATCCGCTACCGCCACCACTACCTACCTGAAAACAACGACTGGGGCGACTTCCAGACACATCGAAAGGTGGTGGGTCTCATCGCCATCACGACGTGTAACTCAGCGAAAGAGTGGCCTCAGACGTCTGAGCGCTTCCACGGCCAGAAGGAGGTGTACAGCTCCTCTCTGTACGATTCACGTTTGCTGGTGTTTGAGCTTCAGGGGGAGATTACAGACCAGCAACGCACAGATGTGGCCTTCTACCCCAGCTATGACGAGTGCCCCGATGTGGAAAAGAGAGTGGAGGACTTTGTAGAGTCAATATTTATTGTTTTGGAGTCCAAGCGCCTTGACCGGGCCACCGACAAGTCTGGGGACAAGATCCCACTGCTCTGTGTACCTTTTGAGAAGAAGGACTTTGTGGGGCTGGACACGGACAGCAGGTGAGTTGTTCCCTTTTCTGGATCCTAACCTCTTTTTTGTGTTTTTGTTGTGTTGTATTTGTCAGAAGACACACAAAAATATTGTTAATTTCACTGTTGTTAAAGGAGTGTTTTTTACATCATGTAACTAACTGCACGAGTTAGTTTGTGGCTTTTGTCTTTCGTGCGTTTATATGCATTTTACATAACTCTCAACCTCACCTTCTCCGAAACTTTCTCCCAACAATCTGTCTTTTGATTTTTACTCTGCTCACTTTGGTTTCATTACCTTATTTTGTTTGTCTTTCTTCTTTTTTTCTCTCATACTGTCCTGTGAGTTTATTGTTGGGTGTGAAAAGGTGAGCTGTTACACTCATTACTTTAGTTAAGCTATTCCAGCCCCACCATCTTAAGCCCTTCCATGAGGGAAATAGCCGTCTTTGCTGTTGTGCATTTGCTCGTGGTTCCACGCCAAACTCATCATACCTCCACAAGTGCTGCAATTTATACCAGGATGTATTAACGCAAACAAAAGCACTGTTATGGTCCTTTATAGGTGGAGCTGATAGTTTGGACTTACCACACAAAATACACCCGAAAGGCACAATGCATAAGCCTGAGGTTTGTCCCAGCTTTGAAACAACCCACAGGAAAGATTAGATTGTCTGTGATGTTATCAGGCTGCGGAAAAAGGACAGACACAGTGGCTACATGGATCTCATACCTTTATCCATGATTCATGCTGAAAAGATGAGCAGCATCCATGTCAGTTAATCCAGTTTGACTGATGTGGTAAAATTTATCATAGCTCCTTTCAGAGCTGCTTCTCTTTATTGTTTTCATTTTGTCAGAACAATTACATTGTTGTTACGCAATAGTCTCCTGAACAACAATATGATTTCAGTTAATCTGCCCAGATGATTGAGAGATCTACAATCTTCACTCCCTAGAATAGCTCAAAATGTCAATCGTTAACATCCCTGTGAATTTCTTGTACATAAATTTGTCCGTAGCACCATCAGATCTTCCAAGTCTGTCAGAACAATGCAAGGCTTCGCTCAAAGTGATTAAAATTTTTCATGTGAGCAAAATCAGGATATCCTGTTGAAGTTGGTTATTGTGCAAGGCTACAGCGTATAGTAGGCCAGCTCATACATTGTTCTTTATTGTTTGTTCCTCTCCCTGGCTTGTGCTCTGCCACCCCATACATCCTTTCCCTTCTTTAGCTGACTTCTGCTCCTCTGGCACCCTCTTCAAGTCACAAAATGGCAGTGACAGAATGTTTTGGTGAAAAGAGTAAAAGAGTAAAAGAGTCAGAAATCTCTACAATGAAAATCATTTGTGCTACTACATTCAGTCTCCTTTTGTTTGTCTGAAAATGTCTGAAAATTCTCCTCCCGCTTTTCCTCAGGCATTATAAGAAGCGTTGCCAGGGACGGATGAGGAAGCATGTCGGGGACTTGTGTCTCCAAGCTGGCATGTTGCAGGACGCCCTGGTCCACTATCATATGGCTGTAGAGCTGCTCAGGGCGGTTAATGACTTCCTTTGGCTGGGTGGTAAGCATGAATGATGGCTGCCTCTTTGAAACATACTCCATGACTAACATATACCTGATTGATCATTTTCACTTGTGGTTTATGTTTGATATGCTTACAGGCCCATACAGTCTAACAGAAACTTTACTGTTGACTTTACCATGAATTGATCTGTTCTTGATTGTGAACAGTTGATTTGGACTTGTGTCTGAAAGAGTTTTTCCATTTTATAGCTTAGTTTTTAACCTAGGTTGTTAGCTTACATCTTTATGTAGTGAGTGCTATAGTGTACAATAATTACAAGTACACAGTAAGAGTTTACCAATTATCTACCACAATCATGTGTAAACGTCGGGCTCTTTTATAAAAATGTAACTAAGTGGATGTAATGTACATAACTAAGTGATCACAGAAGATTTTTGTTCCCTAGCTGCCTTAGAAGGTTTGTGTTCAGCCTCTGTCATATTCCACTACCCCGGAGGCACAGCAGGGAAAATGGCAGGACGTAAGCCAAGTATCTCCCAGCCAGCAGATGCAGGGAAGCGCCACAGACCAGGTAAGCACATTAGTCTTTGACTAGACTGATAGAAACAAAGATGCTCGACAGATTTTATCTGGATGGGATAATGGTGTACAAGCTGCTGTCTGTGAGTGGAAGCTGAAATGTGAGAGAATGGCTGGCAACGCAGACTTTGCAAATCTTTGCTGAGCTAAGCTGCTTTTTATGTCTATTGTAAATGCCAAAGCGCACCTTATTTACTGTAACACCCCCCCCCTTCATTTATTTTGCATAATTTTTTTTCCTGTCTCAGCACTTATTGACATTATAACCTCTTAGTTTTAACACAGTTTGTTAAATCTTTGCTATGGATTTCGCATGGCTCATTAACAGAGTATTGTCTCGTACCAACTGGTTTAAATGTCTCCGTGTTACCAGATTCAGCTATCGTTCCTAACCAGTCAACTAGCTTTTAACTGTCTTCAGATCTTAGCCCAGTTTAACTCAAGCACCTGGAGTAGTAGCATGCCAGCAAGTTGTTGTGACTAACAATGCTAACATTGCGGCTTCCGTCATGGAGTGAATCTGCATTCTTTGTCTCTGTCTGTAGGGGCACAAGAAGTTCTCATTGACCCAGGTATGCTATGCCTCAAACTAACCGACGACCGTAGTTGAAATTATTCAACAAGTTTGCTTGCTCTCTCCATTTTTGTGGGTTGTATTTTCAGTCTTCATCTCACTTCATTTGTACCTTATTTATTTAAAGTCAATGTCCCCCCCCCCCTCCTTGGATGGGTACTGTTCTTCAGTATATGTATGATCACTTTTTGCTTTCAGTTCCCTCTTTTGAACATCCACACTTTTATTGATCATTATATAGGTCCACGATTGACTTAAGCTGCCTTCAATTTTCTCAGTCTGTTCCTAGATGCTCCATCATAGTAACACTTGAAATCTTAGTTATCATGTAAAATTGTTCAACTGTACTGAAAATGTTTGTAAATATATTCCAAGAAAACTTGCCAGGGAAACCTGAAAGCTACTTTTTGATGAATATATATGAAGAACCAGCAGATGGCAGTCCAACATAATCAAAGCGTAACCGTATCTTCAGCAGGTTTTGTTGAATGTACAGCATCATCCTGACCCACCTCACATTATAGCCACAGAGAAAAAATACATTTGGCTTTGAAGGAATTTCACTTTATGCGTCTCCATGTGCCTAAATGTTGCTTGCGCTATTTGGCCAAAGATTTGTGCAGTGCAG
This sequence comes from Brotula barbata, assembly GCA_900303265.1. NCBI lineage: Eukaryota > Metazoa > Chordata > Actinopteri > Ophidiiformes > Ophidiidae > Brotula > Brotula barbata. Next base: position 17,462 of record OMNV01017468.1, read on the forward strand.
CATTGCATTGTGCACGCGTGTCATACTGACAGCTCCACGTCTTCGCTGTGGACACAGCCTCGTTGCTAGGTGATGTTTTCTCAATTGATATTTGTATTCTAATCATATTTGAGGTGCAATGCACCTTGCAATTGGTTTTGAAATATTCTGGTTACAATTCCAGGTCTGCTTCTCAAATATTTTTTCATCAAAAGCTTGAGGATTTCCAGAGGACCTGTAGTATTCCTGTAATCGCTTTTTTGTTTACAGGTGAGCAGGCCAGCGGATGAGATAAATCCTCAGTTGTCTATCATGTAAAGAGCAAAAGTGGGGTGTTAAAGAAATTGAAGTGATGGTCAAGAGGTGTCGGAGCTAGGAAAAGCTTTTACACAACATGTTTATTTGCTCAGATATCTGATTGCGTGTATCTTTTCAGAAGCACTTATTTTCAACAATATCTGAACTGAACATTTAACTGAAAATGATCAGGAAATGTTCTATTTAACCTAATTGCCATGCTGATTTTTAGTTTTAGCTCCTCAGAGTAAGGATGTTTGTATTTGTATGTACCTTTCACACCACTATGACTTAGAATGACCATAGAATTGAATCAACGCCTCCTGCTGTGTAAATGAGAAGTGAACATTATAAGCCTCACAGAGATGGGCTCCATTCAGGTTCCATTGTATCCCATCGCTTTAGAGAAGACTTCATTCAGGGGCAGCTCACTGTATGGATCTTCACTTGTGGAAGCCGCAGGAAAATTGTTGCGTTTTTAGAGAGAAATCATTGTATTTGAAGGAGCCTGGTGCCACTCTTGTGTTTTCCATTCCTGCACTGGTGCTTCATCAGTGACAGAACAGACTGAGAGATGGTCCTTCCTGGATCTTTCCCACCCTAATTCCACCCTGTCCTGTCCCTCAATTGCAGGTGCCCTTACAGCCAATGGAATTAGTGCAGACACCAGCAGTGAAATCGGACGAGCAAAGAACTGCTTGAGTCCCGAGGACATTATCGAGAAATATAAGGAGGCTATTTCCTGCTATGGAAAGGTACTGAACAAAAACCGTAGAGGAGTTTTGTTGCAGTGAGTTGAAGTGCGTTGAAATGTGTTGAAATTCAGTGTCGGTAAGTTTGATGATTGTAACAAAAAGAGAAATGTAGAAGCTCACATAATGCAATTATTTTTGTCGTATGACAAATGGATGGCAATGAATTGTAAATTGTTAGAAATTGATCGCCAATATCAGTCAAAGTTTTGTACTGTAAAATGTAAAATCCAATTTGTACATTCTTTTGATTAATTGTTAATACAATCATCAGAATTCTTCACTTTTCAATTGGATACAAATTCGGCATCGGAGATGTTCACCTTAAAATCCATGGCCAGTTGGTAAGCTACCAGTTCACTAGGGGGCAGTATTTGATTTGGTTTGATAGAGATTCACCGGTACACGCTGACAGCAGGATTTTGTTATTCTGTTCAGATTAGAGTACAATTTAAAAACAAATCTGTTTTTAGTTTTTGTAAGGTTACATACAAAATACATAGCTATCTTTTTATAATGCATTACCTGACTGCCTAAACAGTAATTATCCTGTATCCATTCATACTTAAACATTGACTTTTTTAAATCACTGCACAAAGGCGCACAAAATAGTATTCTTTAAGTATCCTTAATGCCTTTTAAAAGCTGAATGTGCTCACTATACAACAAGACTATTCAGAAGCAACCCTGTGCTTTATCTTCATTATTATAATTGCCATTTTACGCTGACCTTTCTCTGCGCCTTTACCTGTAACTAGCTCATTCAAAATTAAATTACATCTCAACACACAGCCATTCAGATATTAATTGAATTTTAATAAGGAGACAGTGCCAGTGGAAGTGGAGAGAATTTGAGAGAAGGCAAGATGAAAAAAATGCGTACACCTACTCAAAGTACAATGCCTCAGTAGCATCAGCTCAGGTTTCCTCTCTACTGGAACCACAAATGAAATAGTGGCTAGAATCTTTATAAAACAAGCGACAAGGGATTCAAGTTTTCAATCTTGTCTGTTATCCCATGCCAGCCCTGGAATGAAAAAACATCCCTTCTGATTATGAGGTCGGTGGTAGGATGCAAGGCAACCCTCCTTGACTATTCATTTTTCATTAACGCTGAGCATCCCCATTCCTCCTCTTATCTCCCGCAGTATAAGAATGCAGGTGTGATTGAGCTGGAGGCCTGTGTGAAAGCAGTCAGAGTGCTGGCCATCCAGAAGAGGGCAAGGGAGGCCTCTGATTTCCTGCAGAATGCCGTTTATATTAACCTGGGACAGGTACCTACGTTGACTAGAAGAAGCAGTCTTTTCCAAATGCATGCAGTTTTTTAATATGCCCACTATTATTACAGTCTTCACCAACCCTGGTGATGCTCTTATCCTTGTATGCTGCTGTGAGACTTGTTCCCCTTGTACAACTTCCCCAGTCAAGAAATCGCTTTCATTGAGCCACCTCTTTCTCTGTGATTGTCTTCTAAAGCCTCATATTCCAGCATCTTTATCAGTAATTAATAGATAAAAATGACATCCCAGCACATTGAGCTTTGTAATTAGAACTTTTGTAATACATTTCAAAGGATGTCACAAACCAAAGTTAGGAAAAGATCAGTTGATGTTGCGGTCACATTTTGGAACCAGACTCACCTCAAATATCCCTCCATAATGACAGCTATCAGAGGAAGAGAAGATCCAGCGCTACAGCATCCTTTCGGAGCTGTACGAGTTGATCGGTTTCCACCGAAAGTCAGCCTTCTTCAAACGTGTTGCAGCCATGCAGTGTGTGGCCCCCACTATCCCAGATCCTGGCTGGAGGGCCTGCTACAAGCTGCTGCTAGAGACACTGCCTGGGTACAGTCTTTCACTTGATCCAAAAGACTTCAGCAAAGGTAGGCGACCATCTTTGATGTGGATCATTGTCTGTGTAGTCACCTGATGCTCACTCGTCTGTTGTCAACCTGTAGTGGTGTCATGGAATTTAGTTTGAAAGCGTTCTGGTGTCACATCAGGCCGGATACTCTTTGACATCACCTTTTTCACTCAATGGAATGCTTTACTCTGTAGTAAAAGCTGACTCTCTGTATCTTACATATTGGATGAGTTGTATTTTAGTGCAGTGGCACGTACGTGCATAGAAATGTTTAGGTAGTGAGAGACAAGTCACATTTTTTGTCTCTATCAGTAAAAGAGCTGGCCTCAGACATTAGTAGGAGTACCAAAAAGGTAGCAATGAACATATTTAATAAATGAATAACATCAGTTCATTCCACCTCAAGCTTCGTTGTCTTTTCAAGCGTGAGGATCGTTATGCATTTGAGTCACGTTTTAGCTCAAAAAGAAGCACAATTGAGACCTGTAGACTCTACAGTCCTCGTGATAAGACTTGCTTCTATAGACTCTTGACAGTGCTCAATGGTAAGCGTTGGAGATACAAAAGAAGAAGAAGAAGAATTGGGCCTTTCAAAAGACATTTTTCATAACGGTGAACTCAAAAGGCCATCGTCATTCATATTTCTCGCATGATTGTTACTGCATGGGCATGATGGTTTCTCTGGACCGTGTATAGAAACAAGCTGCAGACTGCTTCAAATCAAAGTTTTGCAGTACAATTGTGAAAGATGTTTTAAGTCCTGTTTGGCATAAATTACACCGGTAGAATGTACACAAATTTGAAGATGATGTAAATGATCAAGAATCAAAGAATCATTAAGCTCGTAAAACTCAGGTTTTTCTTAAGTGAACAGATTTGTTATTTAACAATTTGAAAGGGCCACAAGCGGGGTAACTTAAATATTGTGATAATCACACCAGGTCATTCCAGAAGCCGTTCCAGTTGGTGAGGCATTTCTGTCACACGCCACTGTGATTTGCACAGCTATTAATAGGTTTAAAGATGTGCCTGGCTGAGAGGACAATAATTCATCCTCACAACCATCAGATTTATATTCAATCTTGTCTGAAATTAAAGGTGTCTGCCCACACAAGACAGAGCAGGTTTTTGTGATTACACTGTATAATAGAGCCCAACCTCTTCCGAGTCAACTTGAATGAACTTAGTATTATGATGTCAAATGATGAAATTCAAATAATCATAAAAAGATTTGGAGAAGCAATCATAAAGATGTCAACGTTGATTAGAAATGAAGCGTAGTCTCCACACACAAAAGCTGCAACATCAAAGTCCCCCATATAATTTTGGGTTTTCACTGAGACTCCCCCGAGAAATGATGAGAAAGCAGAGTGTCAGGTGGGAATGTATTGAGCAATAAGACAGGCCGGTAAGTTCAACTGAGGAAGAAAATGGAGATCAATTCCAGCATAGTTGCTGTTGGATGAAAAACAGTGGCGAAAATGGATTTTTAAGTGGCTCCAAAACCCTGTTTTCAATACACATTTGTACTTTTGTTTTACCAACCGCACATTCTTAAATTGACCCATTAGGCCTAATTTTTACTGTCATGTCATGTTCCCCACAATCACCTCCCTAGTAAGCTACCCTGTTATCATCACGGTGGAACTTGGTTATTTGCCGTGGGAAAATGAGATGTTAAGCAAACTCTCAAAGGTACAATTCATTTTATGTCAGGTTTTGCATGACAGGGCGATTGGTTGGGAGGTTAGTGCCATTATCATGGTGTTGTTTTAAGTGGATTGCCTGACACCTCCATTTCTGGTTTGACATTACCACAAATGAAGCCGTTCGTCCTGTAGAGGCAACAGCAGCACCCACAGAAAAGTGTGCTGGATTACTGGCGCCCAAATACTGTAAGCACTGCTTTTGGCAGACAGGTGAAACTAAGCTATTTTTACACTGCTTAGTGGGTGCACATTTATGACAGAAAAAAATAGCTTAGGGGGGATTTGCATTTACAATTTGTTCAGATGGCAGAAGTCAGTCAGAATGGATAATAACCGTGGTAGGAAAATGCTGATAGCTGAAAAGCATCATGGGAATGATTTGATTGTAGGAACCTGCATTAAGCTCAGGGAACATCATTGTATTTGCACCCCCGAACCTCAAATCCTTCTGTCCCCCCACTCACCCAATGCCTCCCAGCACATCTTTCCCACCGTTTCCTTTCCCACACAGTGAGTCAACGGTTGACAGCTGGGAGTGGAGCAGAGGATGTCGTAGAGGGCCGAGGGTCTTATGTAACAGCTGGTGTTAGGCTAGAATGCTATTAAGACGTCTTGTGGTTCTCTGTTGAACAAATATCTCAAGTAAGTGCCAGGCCGGAGGTCAGGAGGATAGGTTATATTTAAATTTCACGAGATGGGGCCCATAAAAATGGTACACTTCAGTCTCAATCTATGACAAAGCATTAGGTTTCCTAGTGTTCAAAATTAAAATACACATTGCTAAAGGGTTGTCACATACTTTTTTAATCAATTTCTGCAATAGTAGTAGGCATTTAATCTCTAGAGCCAATGTTATCGTAATTTGATGTCAAAAATGCTACCTCCTATTTAAATTGCAAATACAGGCAAAGACTCGTTTGGGAAGATTAAGATCTTTATGAAGTGCTCTGGCAGTTAGTTATTTATCCATTGTCACATCTGCGACCATTTATTATTAATATTGTTTTTTATGAGAAAGCATTCACGCGATGCCTAAGCAGAAGCATAATTATTTTTTCCTTAATTATACAGACAAAACAAACTATCCTCATGCGTTTCACTGTTTCTCTGACAAGGTTAACAGAATAATTCCAATTTTAATGGGATAATAATGATATAAAAGGAGTTTATATACAGACAGCTGCATAGAGGGAAGAACGTGTAGCCCTCAGAGCCGAATCATCTCCTCCTAAAATTGAGATATTTTTCTGCAAAAAAAGTTTAATCTGTGTCTGTGAATTGTTCAGAATAAACAGGTGTGATGTAAGAATACATAGATGGTATTTGTTTTGTACCTTTTCTAATTGATCATTTTTATGTAATTCAAGATGACAGAAATGAGTCTTGCGAACCTCGTGAATATGAATATCTCTCCGCCGTCTCTCTCTCCGTCAGGTACTCACCGAGGCTGGGCTGCCGTACAGATGCGTCTCCTACACGAACTTGTGTATGCTTCTCGCCGCATGGGCAACCCAGCCCTCTCTGTCCGCCACCTGTCCTTCCTGCTGCAGACCATGCTGGACTTTCTCTCGGATCAAGGTCAGTCCAGGATACACGTTTAAAAAAAAAAAAAAGAAGCTTGCAAAGTAGAATTATTACTCACTTTTTCCAGCTACATATCCAGACTTCAATAGTCTAGAAACAGCCACCCAGTCCTTTAGTAATTAAACTATTATACCTTGTGCGTAACAGCATGTGATGACCAACAAAGCTAAGCTTTTCTTGGCGAGACTGCAACATTGTGCTCTGACTGTGCTGCTTGCAGATAGGGGTTTTTACGGAAGCACAGCGAGCAAGACAGCCCACTGGCCATACAATAGAGACCTGTGTAATCCTTGCTTGGCTATAGAGTATAAGAATGGTTGTGTGGGGGCAGGGGGAGCGACGCGGTAGAAGAGGTATGAACACGTTGAAGTGAGCCAACAGTATAAAATATTCAAAAATGTCAGTAAAGGGACTGCTGCACCAGTGCTCAAAGTGTGCTGCTACTCTTACTCTCAAGAAGGAGGCGATAAAAATATCACCACATGTAGTTACTATGCTGTAGTATTTGAACGGTACAAAAGCCAATGTATATGTTGCATATTACAACAGCAAAACTGACTAAATGCTTACAAGCTCTAGAATTTTGCTACAGCAAAATGGCATTTTGTAGTTACCTGGCACGGAGCATAAAACACTGCTTGCTGTATCTTTGGCTGACCTCTTGATTTCCTGCATGTAAATGTCTGATCGTCAGACTTATTGGGCAACTGTCTTTCCCTTCACAAGTCTATTGAAAACAATAGAAAAATACATACAGTATGTTCTGTCATTGCACATGGCCTCAAATTTGACATTTTTCTAAACTGATTCCACATTCAGAGGCGCACGGTTTATTTTCATTTAATTTGATCGAACTTAAGTTTGATGACAGTGGCACCAAACCCTATCATCAGGCACATTCCCTTAAAAAAAACAAACAAACAAAAAACAACAAAACTATATTCATGTTTGCACCTTTTAAGCGAACCAACTATGGCCCGTGTTATCAGATGCGGTGCAAGTTACACATATTGACGATCAGTCACATTACCTAGGGTTTCTATTTTGAATATGTGGTTTCATGTGAGGCTTAGCTGGTATCATTAAAATACATAGCTCAGATCTTTTATTGAAGCTCGCACCTCTTTAGCACAGCTAAAATTGCTGCTCCTGTGGGTCACGGCAAGGTGAGTCAGTGTGGCTAATTATGGCTGAATGTAGGACTGCCTGAAAGAATGGAGTCAATAGTGGAGCTAAATAACACAGGGTGCACTAATAATGGATAAAACACCAAGGTACAATGAATGGATAAGCAGATGAGTGAGGTTGGGTCACAGCTGTTACTTGGGCAGACTTGACTCGGCCTTCATTTGTAGTTGCCCATCACTAAACAGAAACACATTGTCGCCGTCTGCAAACGCTCCTTTCAGACTGGTACTTTGGAAAGACAAACGGGTAACTAAGGGTAAACAGGGTAAATATAAGACTGCGACTTCTGCTGTGCATCACTTCGGTATTCGCTTTGAATTATAGCCAGCTGTAGAAGACTTGGTTAAGTGTCGCCTGCGTGCAGCGGAAAACTGCAACTGTGCATTACCAGCTCATATCACCGGAACAAAACCCTCAATCCACATGCTTTCACAACTTTTAATTTATTATATCAGATGTTTTGTCACTTGTTTGATTAGCTCCATATAGGAAAGATGTTTTTTTCTTTGAAATCAGAGTTTCTAGTACAATAACGTCCCAATGGTATATTTTATATTATTACCTAAGTTACGCCAGGAGGTGGAGGCCAGTAGTATGATGTTTACAATTTGTCTTGAATGTGTCATCTTTCATTTCCATCTCATGATTTGCCTTTTTACCTTTTACCCAGTTGGTTTTCACTCAGGTTGATAAGAGTGATAATTGCACTGTGCTTGTCAAATGCCTCTGGTGAGACTGGTGCTGTTTGTAGTGTTACTGAACATTATAGCTTCCAGCACGTAAATGGAACTGATTGAAAATCAGCAGCAGGTGTTTTAGAGCTTCATTGTACTGACGTGTCCAGAACTCACATTAGCTTACACAGTGAGAAAGAACATATAGTTAGTGACTTACAGTCAGTGAGCCTGTTTAGAACAAGGCTTTCCACATTCCATTATCTTTTTACTTTTAACATCTTAGGCAGGTTAACTTTAATGGTCTTTATTTCCACAGTTCCACCGTTGGAATTGGATTGTGGCATATTTGTATCCATCATACATGTTCATTGTAGTTAGTTTCCTCATCCCTTGACATGTCACGCTGAAAATGAAGTTTGATTCACCTGTTTCCAACTGAGAACGTTGTTGTGTCCTGAACACCTGGTGCTGTGTAATCGGAGACACCTAGGGTCGATTCCTGGTGTCATGCTCCTGGGCTGTCTGGGTGATTCACTGAACATAATTATCCATGTTCACAGTTTAAAAATCTGCGAGGATGTCCTTGCCATCTTGGCAACATCTTGCCGTGGGTCAGGAAGCTTGTTCAGCAGACTTACTGACCCAAAAATAACGGTAAAGCTGTGATCTCAACTGTGAAAGTGGGCGGAAATGGTTCTTCAGACAAGTTAAATTTGAGCTATAAAGCTTCATTTTGACGAAACAGCAGAGAAGAGACACATCGAGAAAATAAGAACACACAGAGGCGCGAGTGGAAGAAACTGTATTAAAGATTGGATGGTGAGGCCAAAGAACATTTTGTGCGTCACAGATTGCTTCGAAGACAAAGATAAAAGGAGATAAATAAATGAATAAATAAATGAAACACAAAGGTAAAAGCTGCTGTCTTTAAACGTTCCTTTTAGACCTAAACTTTACAGAGATAAACAAATAACTGAAGCCAAACAGAGTCAATGTTGGACTGCCGCTGCACGTGACACAACACAAATTGAGTTTTTAGATACGAGCGGCTATAATGCTGTATTGGGGTTACACTGGATGTCTATATATGCACACATTCACACACGAATGCGTGCCCATTCATGCACACTCAGCAGTTTTTTTGAGCACGTATTTGGGCAAACTCTCCAGATAAACCAATCAGGAAAATTAAATTTGGGGTTGCGTTGATGCAAAATTGATATTTTGGGGAGGTGCACGACATCAACACAGTGGTGATTTTATAGTGGCCGAACCCATCTGATGGCTTCAGACACTCTGATGTAGAAGCATGAGACCTTAACTCACCCAAAAATAACTATAGCTGTGAAACCAAATTGAGCTATAAAAACTCATTTTGGGGGAAACGGCAGAGAAGAGACACATCAAGTAAAGAAGAAAGTGCAAGTAAGGATGAGCTTGCGGTGAGGCCAGTGGCACATTTTGTGCATTATAGATTCCTTCCAAGAGAGCTGGTGGTGCATCATTTGAAATATAAATCAATCAATGAATCAATACATATTTTCCCTTCACAGGGTGTCGTTTATTACGTTTTTGTACAGTGGACTACATCCTGAAATACTGTTCCAGAATGAACTCATTTGACGCTGGCTGGACTACAAATCAGCCTAGCTCCGTTTTCACAAATTAGGAGCAAGTCCAAACAGTGTCGTCAAAGTCCCTAAGCCCTCTTATAATGGACACTAATTTGTTTCACCGTTTATTCAGATGTGAATGTGAGATCACTTCAAGCCCTTAAAAATGTAGCAGTGATTAGCTGATTTCTACGGAAGAGAATAATTATTAACAAATGTGCTGAATAAGGCTGATGTTACAGGTACGGGTTTCAAGACTCTTGCGCTGACCATTTCATTGTACAAGGTGTTGTAAGCTCATTTCTCAGAGCAAAGGATTTTCACCAAACTTTAGATTGAGCTGCTCTTGTGCTTTTCATCCAAGCTTCCTTTTATCCTGCTTTCACTGTGATTCTTTTTTTTTTTCTTAATGACTGACACGGTGAGATGAGATCCTTCCTTCTGGAAAACTCCAACCCTCCCCTTCCCTTTGGGTTTAGTGGAAAATGTTTCTGCTTATCTGGACTTTGTGTTCCAGCTGTCAGACTAATAATGTGTGGTGTTGTGCTTTTCTGCACAAGGGAGCAGAGAGAAAAGTGTGGCGAAACAAGTCAAAGAGTTGTAATTCTCCTAGCTTAAGTCTGTGGAGTCAATCAAAAGAACCAGCGTAAACAAGAACAGGAGCTTATTGATAGAACATGACTGTGCCCCGCAGCGTTTCATGAATACATGCTACTCAGATGGTATCAATTCATCACATTCATTCACATCTTTTTTAGGTGTTGGCGTGTGTTTGAGAATATAGAATTAAGCTCTGATGATATTGAATGAAAGCTGATTTTGGCATAGTGCTTGTGCCTTCTGGTGTTCACAAGGTATGTTTTGGCATACATTTGGATCATACATAGTGGCATGTATGAGATGAGATTAGACCAGATTTGGTCATACACTACTGATTTTAGAGTTGGGATTGATGTCAGCCCGATTGGAGTTCATTTGCCGTTTAGTGTCATGCTTGCTTGAATGATCTGGTCACAAAGCGTGGCACCAGTTCCTGATGAGTTTTTGGAGAACAGATGTGTTGAGAAAAAGACCAACAATTAGCAAATTAACTTGACTGGAGATTGACAGATTAATGCTGATTTTGTTCTTAATGATTACAACATAAAGGATCAGGTCTTTATTCAGTTGTCGTAGTGCAGCAGAATCAATCTTTAAACAGCTGTGACTCTGAGCACAGGGAAACTTCTGTTACATCCTGAGTGGCCAGTGACACAAGGCTGACATGGCTAACAACAGCACAACAGAAGGACAATATGTCATCAATCATAAGCTGAAGGACAGGAAGACAACAGAAGATTTTTGTGCTCTGTCATTTTTCTGTGTTCTGTCCTTCCTCTCCCTGATTTCAATCCTTCCTCCATCCATTTATTTTTTCTTTTCAAGACTCTTCCTTCCCTGTTTTCCCCCGCTGTATTATTCCATTTTCTGTCCAGCCTCTGTCCGCCTTCTATAGATTTCTCTATGGAATTATTTTACCTGCCAGTAAAACACAAGTTTGTCTACGAAGTTGAGTTTTCACTCACTTCAACTCATATTTGCATGGACTTTTTTTTTTACCAATGAGACATGAGAATCTTTGAGAATCTAACTTATATCGTTTCCAGTGAAGCAGCACTGCAAGCCTAATTTTATCAACTGGGACAAATTTGCTCATTTGAAATTCACAAAAAGTCCTGCTCGAGATCTTAACATTGACACCACAGATGTATGACTTCACTCGCATTGAAAATAGTTGACCTTCTGTTGTCCTGGAAATTATTTCAAGATTTTTCTGTTTTTCCTTTAGCTTAGAATATATACAGGTGATCTATTGGAGCCAACCTAAACAAATAGTATTCTCACCAGTTTCCCTCGAGACACACACACGAAGAAGCCCACGTCAAGTTCCCACTGCTTGAGTCATCATGCGCTCCATTTGGCCTTGGCGTTAACGTATTAAACTAAAGATGACAATATTTGCTATGTTGCATTCGAGGTGAATCATCCAGGAAAGGCAAAGCATTCCAGGAAACCCCCAGCTACTATATGTAAGCAATGCTACAGATCAAGTTTGTGAGTTTTCCCCATCCCTCCTTGCTAGCTAGTTTTACCTGCAGTGGTTTGTGATTCAACTCTGTCTGGGAATGGTTTCAAATGTGTGTTGGGCATTGTTGAGGGAATTTGATAATAATGAGTAGGAAGCTGGGGTCAAAACAATGAATGGGAGCTCAACTTATATATTAGTCAAACACCAGCTACATAGTGGCTAACAGTACTGTACTACTTTGCTAGCATTGTCTCTGCAAACACAATGCTGCATTGTGCTGGTTGAATGGGGCTATTGCTGAGATAAACTAATAAGAAGAAGCAGTGGCAGTTAATAGGGGATGAATGAATATGTTGATTTAATGACCGACTTTGGACACATTCTCCGTGTCTGTAGTAAAAGTAATAATCAGAAATCGTTTTTATTACAGTATGGGGTGTTCTCCTCCTGTCATACCATCTACATCATCACTGAAAATGATCTCCAGAAAAGAGTGGGAAGCCTGAATGTCCCAACTCTGATGTTGGCAGTTTGTTAGCAAAAATGAAATCTACAGTTAAAAAATGAAATCTAGAGTTCATTTCTTTTTATTGTTTTAAATTTGGTGAATATTAAAAGTAATTAGAGGCTCCTGCAGAAAATATTATGTGCGGGGCCAGATGGGGCCAGGCGTGGTACACTGAACAGGACAAAATATTTCTTCATTTTTTTTTCTCATCTAACATCCGACAATACAGTTTGTGTGACAATACATTTTTGTAGCAGTATATCTTATCCCTATATTAGGCTTTGCTGTTGTCTTGTGCATGGTCTAATTTTCATCTCATACCATATGCACATATCGTGTACAGCATACAAACCCAATAAAGAAAATCAGAGACACTTGATTAAACCTCCCTATTTGCTGTGTTTAATAACATACAGACATATTTGTGTTTTGCCAGCATGTCAAATAAACCAGACTTAAGGTTAGAACAGACATTCTCACTTATAACTCCTCATAATATATTGTATTGTAATATACAGTATGTTTACTGCATTAACATAAAACCTTTCATGTAGATATCTGGTTCCTATAAATAGACACTGTGGATAATTCCAGAACATAAACATGGGTTTATGGCTGGGTGGGTGAGATGTGCAGTTCTCTGAGAAGGTATTGATTGTGCAATAAAACTTAAAAATTTAATTCAAGGCTCAGACAGTTGAGGCTGAGGGAGAGAGATTTCACTGTTCATTGATGTCTGGTTAATTTATGAACTAAGATTAAACCGCTAGAGCAGAGACAGAGATCAAATGATCTGGTTATTGGGAACTTTGAAAAGCAAATGTGTCATGTCATAATTGTTGCAATCTGATCTTTGAATAATGACTTGTTTATGTATTGAGTCCACGTGCTCATACGTATATTTTCGACCGTTACATCTTTCTATTTTAATAGAGAAGAAAGAGGTAACTCAGAGTCTGGAGAACTACACCTCCAAGTGTCCAGGTGGAATGGACGTCATCACCCTTCCTGACGGACTGAAGCTCCCTCCTGTGCCCTTCACAAAGCTCCCCATCGTCCGGTAAGTCTGGACAACTTCACATTGTTCATTTCCTTTAGTCTGTGTGACTACGATGACTCTTATTTATTCTTAATGGTTGAAAATTTGTTAAGTCTATGCTGTCAGGATATCAATGCGTCATGTAATGCTGATGTTACATTGATTAAAATCATGTGAAATTAGGTATTTAATTTCATCATGAAACATTCCACGGTTTGGACCGGAGCTTCAGATCTTTCCACAAACAAAGGCTGTTTGTTGACATTAACAATACCCTTGATTGCACGGAATATTTCCTCCCAGGAGAGAAACAATGTCTGCTCAATCAGAGAAGGCAAACCTGTCACACTTACTTTAATCTCAGGTAGTACGTAATCACATTTTATGAAATCGTGAGGGGTAGCAGTGTAACACTTACCCCAAGTAACCCCAGGTCCCAAACAACAGAATTAATCTGGATAAGACACATTTGAGTTTCCATAATACTTGTGAGAGAACTCGGTTAATTTTGTATTAATGCTTCATAATTGTTCTGAACTGACAAGTAATGTAGCAAAAGAGACAAGCCTTAATTGTCAAAGAATGAATCCAACCTCAGTGGAAAATTATGAAACACCACATTATTCCAAGTGTTCTGTCTTGCTGCTCTGAAGTGTTTTATGCTAATATTAAACTCATTCTAAGTCGTGTTTGTGTTTACAAGACCAAATTCAGACAAGCTTACCTAATGTTCTAAATAGTTGGGTAACAGGGCTGGCATTATGAATCAATATTCCAACCTGACACAAAATATAATCAAATTGGATCGGTTGGAAAGGTTAGAAAAACACGTGTTACCGTATGAAATAAATGCACACAGCATACAATTATGGTCGTATCACATATCACATTGTTGTCAGATCTCAGTCACATCTTGCCGGGTGTAAATAAAATCTTCATATGTGGGTACATTTACAGATCGCAGATGAAAATATCACCTGTCACCTTTTCCTGTTTTCCCAATCCAAAGGAAAAAGTATAGAACATGTTTTTATTGTTCATATACATTAAAGCAGTCATAATGAAATATGACACCAGCACCATCTGCCTTGTTACCAAATGATACACGACATCAATTTGTATTCTGGTGGTCCATGTGAAGCCCTCAAAAACATCTCGCCTCCATCTTTGTTGGAAGGATAGCTTTTGGCCAGCTGATTTACATTCGTTCGTTTGTGTTATTGTGTTCAAACATAGCCACAGTGAGGTTCTACCAAATTTTAGTCCAAAAACGGGAAAGCAGATCAGCCAGACACACATCACAGTGGCACAACTGTTCATATACATTAGGAAACGCTGCCTGTGCACTATCTGCAAATGTACTATTCTATTTTCTGCAGCATTATTCATCTTTTGTACAAATGGGTTGTTTTGCTTTAGACAATGCTTCATTAAATTGAACAAGTATATTAAACATTTTGGGTCAGCACTTCTTGTGGCTGCTTTACAATAAAAGACTTTGTTTTCTGTTGTTTGGCAAATTGTGATCTGGTCCCAATTTCCAATGCCCAGTTTCCTGTTCACTGCAGTCCTCAATGTAGCTGGCTCAGCTATTGGCCTGGTGAACGTGTAGACGAACCTTAATCAGGTTACACCAAGTTTGTTTTTTATGGCTCATTTACATCCACTGAAGTTATAGGAACACAATTAAACAGGAACGTGCTCTAGGTATGTTTACTTTAATGGACGTTAGTAAGATTATCCGGTAGATGGCAGAACAGTGGACTTACGTGCAACACATGGAGTTACGGCTGGCAACCCCTCCCCTTGCCTAAATTGATAGCTGGTGACGTTTAAGCCCAAAACCACTCACCTACACCCCCCGCACACTTTTTGCCTCAACTTCATTCTGAAAAGATGTTTAGTAATAATAAAAATTACCTTCCACCTACCTGAGTTGGATGGGCTGTGTCGGGAGAAGGGTTTGAGTCCAGCCTGAACCCTTTGCTTCATGTCATCCCCCCTCTCTCTGTCCTGTTCTTCCCGTCTCTCCCGACTGTGGCAAGCAAATAAAGCAGAAATTAATGTAGACCAATATTACTATCTAATGCCATTTTTATGCTTTCTCCTGTGAATCCAAAAATAGATCAGTGCAGCTCCTCAATCTGCCTGTCAGTCTGCGCCCCCATAAAGTGAAAGGCCTGCTGGGACAGAATATGTCCACTGCCAGTCCCTTCATCTACTCGCCTATCATCATGCACAACAGAGGAGAAGAGCGTTGCAAGAAGATAGGTGAGCTAAACATCATTTGCTGTTTTCCAGGCACAAATAAATATCCTTTCATAATAAACTTTCCACATGGACAAACATGCACACGAAAACACACAGACACACGATCACTGGATGGCAATGTTACTTAATATTACACCAAATCCAGGCATTGGAGACTTATAGCTTCTTTTCCAGAAACGGCTCTGGCTTTTGTAGAAAGTCGGCTGTAGTGAGTTCTCTCCATGTTTATCTCTGTTGCATTGTCAAAAGATGAGCTTACCACTACAGTATGTTTACAGAGCTAATGCCATCCACAGTCATCACAGAATTTCAAGTTTTTTTCGCTTGAATTATTTTTCTTTAAAAGCAGTGAAGTGCGATTTGCAGTGCTGCATATCAGAGCTGAAAAGAGAGCTGACTACATATTAGTCGGCCTTTGCTCAAAAATGTACAGAAAGTGGCCGTTTGTTTTATTATTTAGGGTCCAAAGCCATTGTTAGATCTTCTCTATAGACCTTTTTTCTCATGCTGTTCTATATAAATCACTGTGAATCAGCGTACAATCTTACCATTAATTCCAGGGCAGTCTGACAGTATTGATACAAATTAGTGATGCCAAGTGAAAATAAATAAATTGGATGTCAACATTGCTATTAATTTTATTAATATTAATACTGTATATACAGTATATACATATTTTTCATTTTGTTCTATTGTGCCTCCTGCTTGCATCCCTGTCATGGTGTCCTTGTAAACTAAACCTTCAGTTTAGTTTAATTTATTCTTGATTAATGCATTTTTCCTCTCGAAATCCACAACAAACTGAGAAAACTATATCTGTCATACAGAATGTGACCAGCTGTATCAGTATCAAGTCTTCAGTGCAATCTTTGCAGGAAATCTTACAGTTTGTTTGTGTCACGTTTGGACTGACAGTGTTTTGTGCAATATTACACGCAGACAAACAAAATTTAAATTAAGCACCACATCTGGGTAGTGGTGTGAAACTGGGAATAGCTTGTACTTTTTGTGTTCTTGATTATTAGATATCAAGAGTGGCATGTTGATGATGCAGAACCAGCTTAATTAGTTGTTAAATAGCTCATAAAATGCATGGGCCAAACAGATACATCCTCTTTCAGCTTGAAGCTAATTGCTAACACAGTGTATTTATTGGTTAGATCACGGGTCATCACTGGTCCAATCCGAACCAAATTATCTCTAACCAAAAGACGTGCCTCTGATTGGATCTCCTCTCGACTCATCTCTTCTTAATCTCATTTTGATTAATTGTTTAAAATGTTAACGTACTTTGTCATAGTTTTCTCACAGTAGTTGCCATTTCGTGGCATTGTCAATGAAAAATTATTGTTGGCGAATAATTTTCGTCGTATTGATAGACATATGGGATTTTCTTTAAAAATAAGTAGTTGGATGTTAACTGCACCATGTAGTGCCTCAGGAGTTCTCCTTAAGAGATCTGATCAGGATTTGGATCTGAAACCTCAGATATTTCTTTTCAACAGTACAGTGTTTTGAGACTTTGGAGATTATTTCAGACTTTACTTTCTGTCTCTGTCTTTCCACCACTGGTGAGCTGCCAGCTTATGATGTTGTGATGCTCACCAACTCCTTCAATACGTCTGCTTGCATGTAGAAACTAGAAAAGGATCTCTGAATGATGTGTTAACTGTAAGCATGCATTCATCGCACAGTGCCTCCTTTAGACATGTTCCTTAATGAAGAGGTATATATAACATATTTCTGCCACCATGCATGCTCACATTCAAGGTTTCTAATTTACTATCACAGTGCAGCAGTAACCTATAAAAGGAGAGGCCATTATAAGAGTATATGAGTCCTTATTTGGTGGAAGCGGAATGGATGCCATACACTATAGCTTGACATAGGATATCTGAAAACAACACTTTTAGGCTTGGCTTTGTGTGCATACGTTGACGTCAGTAAATGTGCAGCCTGGGAATCTTCCTGGGAACTTCATCATGACTCTGAAATTGGCAGCCCCAGCCTCCCTGCAAGTGCCACAACTGTAAATCTTTGCAACTTCAAAGCAAACCCTTGCTCCCCTCTCACTCATTTTACTTACAGGGAATCAAAGCCATTGGTATTCTGTGCTAGGTTGTACAAATGGAGTCCTGTGGACGCAGAATGTAATGTATGTGTGTATTTTGCTGCTCTTCAAATCACATCCTACGAATCAGATTGATGTTCAGCCATAAAACAAATGGTTCTCTAATGGAAGATTGTTTTCCCTATAATTGCACCGAGACTGTGTTTTAAGAACTGCCTCGTCTACTGCTATCCATATCTTTTGATGTACACAGTGGGATATCTTTTACAGTGGCATATGTCTATGCAAGGCGGCGCACTTCTCATTTAGCTCTCATTGGGGAGTAGAAACATAGATGGAGGTCAGGGTCCATCCTCATAGGCTCAAAGGTACACGAAAATCGCAACATTCATTTCTTATATGGCATATGTTAGTGGTTTGATGATGTCTTTTGTCTCAGTTTTTTGCTTATTTTGTATTTTTTAGCTTTCGGTGCTCTTATGTCTTTATTATTAAACCAGGTGACAACATTTCACTGAAACTGCCATTTGTCAAAAAATTCACAGATCAGTGAAATATCGGTGGTATCAGGTTGTGTGCAATTGCATGTGCATGTTAACTCAAATCTAAACAGCATTAAATATAGCACCACAAGCTGAGGATATGGAATTATGTCCCTGAATGAAAATCTGCACACACACTTGACAAAGTGACATAAATGAACCAAAAACAGAAAGTACTGAGAAAGTTGTGACATCTGAAGACATTGATCAGAGTTTTCTTACCACATGACTTTTTACCTGTACCAGCACATGCTATATATGAATACTGTATGTGAACCACATATAAATACTTTCCTGTAGATTCCGGTTGTCAGCTATTAAATAGGCAAGGAGCTCAATCACTGTTACCGTTTTTACAGACAGACCAAATTCCAAAACACTTAGATATCACAATCAATCTCACCTTGAACATTTCACATTCAGTCCAGTCCCAGTCCTGTCCCTGCATGTCAAAATATAATAAATTACCTTTTTTTTAACATTTTTTTGTCGTGCAAACAGCACAGTGAAGCTTGTTATTACTCAGGATGAGTAGTATTAGTATTTTAATAATTTATAAGGAATAATTTTGATAAATTATTTGAGCGTTGAGGTGGCGTGGTGGTTAGCACTGTCACAGCTAGAGGACACTGGATATACATAGATATTTGTGGCATATGTATTTGTGTCACACTCCTTTGATTGCCTCACATAGCACAGATTGTGAGGTGTTTGGACAGCTGAGCGACACTCCAGGTTAGTTCTTATGTAGACAGATGGACTGCCTCCCACCAGATTTGAGGAATGGATCATCAAACAACAAACACTTTTTGATAGTTTTGTTTAATGGCTGTAGTAACTTTCTCATTACATGTACCATTTCATACTGTTAGCAGCCTGACTGCAAGTCATACATAGATGCAATGACTAAAATGAGAGAGCAAAGGTGACACATTTGCTGTCTCATGCTAATAATTACAATGAAATAAAGCCAAAGAAAAATAGTTTGAATGTTACAGTGTAGGAATTAATTTTGTGTCTTTGTCTTTGTGTTATAAAACTCCTCTTGATAATGTGTGTGGGATTTAATGACTTCAGTCTTGCAAAACCTGATTTATCCTCCTCGAGTGCTCTGAACTTTTTCAAAAGTTGAATGGATACCACTCCTGTGATTGAGACCAAGCGTGTTATGGTTGTGCATCAGATGAGACTTTTTTGAGAAGCGTAGTGCTTTGCTCACATAAGAGCCCTAAAGTTAGCCTGAGCTTGTGAAGATGTGAGGCAATGACACCATCTTAATTAAACAGTGCAGAGAAAATTGAAACAAACAAATGCAAAACACCAGACGCCGACGACGACTCAAATGTTACCACTGTGCCGTTGATATTTAAAGTGTTATTAGACGATTGTTTTAATATAATTTACCAGATTACTTCACGTGTGCCAGTGCAAAATAACGATGACGTGATTTAATTGTTTAACGTGCACATTAATAGTACATTTTTAATAAACACTGATCGACTACTGCTACTACTCCCAGGTGTGCAGCTACCTGTGATGTATCCAGGTGAATCACTTCGGCAATGATAGGCAGTCTGGAGCGGTCTGGACGTCCTTTTTCTCAGAAATTTTCTTCTTCTCCTGAAGAGTTTCCAAATGTTTAATTCATGTATTGATTTAGCCTGTCAAGCTTCTTCCTGGTATTGTGTCTGCTGCACACCAATATGGAGATCTGCTTGTGTTGGTGTGATACTTTGCATACTGGCTGGTGTTTGGGCATTTGGGTGTTTCCCTAAAGTCCCAGCGTCACTATGCACTAAAGTATTCTACCCTGCTGCTCATCCTCATGCCAAAACCTGCTCTGACTCAGAAAATCAGTGTTAATGAAGTCCTGATGCTGATTCATTGCTGACGCAGATGCCTCGTGTGGGATTCCCTCCTCGGTTCAGCGCTCTGGTTGCATTGCTTGTGAGAGCTGTTAAGCATTGACACAAGAAGTGGGCATTGTGAATTATGTTTCTCCTGTATAGGGTCACCAGTGCAATACTTTCTGCATTACTGCATGAAATCGGATGCTCTTTTAACCAATTTTCCCTTTTTATGGAGATATAAGGATATTTAACCTGATGCTATCTAGAACCCATTTACAGCTGACCACTGAACAACTTAACAGCTAATGATTATCGACCGATGAAGCCTATAATAACATGAAACAATCCTGAGTGGCACACACAAAGTGTGATCGAGTGATTGGAAGGTTGCTGGTTTGATCCCACGTGCATTCCCTGAGCAAGACCCCAAATCCTTAATTGCTCCCGATCAGCAAGTGGTGCCTTGCCTCGGCTGTTGGTGTCTAAAAAGATGAATGTGAGGCATAAAATTGTAAAGCGCTTTGAGCGGTCTTTGAACTAGAAAAGTGCATAGAGATGCAGTCCACTTAGTTACTGAGTCAGAGATTTGTTACTTTGGGTCAGTGTCTGAAAGACATGGCAGCTCCTTACCACTGCACTGGATCTGTTATGAAATCAACTGACCTGCGGAAAAAACAGAGGGAAAGAGGGAAGGACGGAGAGAGACAGAGTAACCCGACCCTATTACACTGAATATATGTTGGTCTCAGCTAGACTTATGTCCTTGGTTGGGTCTCAAGTTCCAGGGAATTGAATAGATACTCTGATGTTGGCTACACACAAACCAGACAGGCAAAGCTTTTTTAGTTTTACCCAGTAATGTTCGGCACATTGATGACTTTTTATCAATTATCATTATTATTTCATTTTTTAACCTGATGCCCCCCATTCAATGTGCTTATTTCAGATCTGCACTACAGATGGACTGCGGCTCTGTTTGAATGCATGTCCTCCTGCGTGTATGTTTTGCTTGATTTGCTCCAGTGCCCAAGTGCAACGTGCATGTTTTTTTAAGCACATTTTAACAGAATATTCTTCTTCTTATTACAATATGACCAGTTGTTTTTCCTCGCGTGTTAGATGTTTGTTTTTTCTGAGCACACAAGAGATTAATTATATGCCCTAACACAGGCAGTGTTTAACCATACCACCATGTATCAGCTCAAAGCAGTCATCGTTGCTTTGTACAATGAGGCTTCAAAAGGTTGAAGGCTTTGGAGATCCGCGCAGAATCTCAATGGCTACCTGAGGATTTAAAGACTTAAGTGACACAAATAAGATGACAGCAATCCAGTTTGTTGTTTCTATCTTTGAGGTATATTTCATGCTTAATTGGCTGGCTGTCCGAGCACGCCTGTGAGCCAGACCTGAGGTGGTGAAGGGCTTTCCAGACATTTGTATTATGGATACGTTTCTTTTGACTAACTTAATTTCCCAAGGTGCATAGCTTGCATAAATCCTTTTTCCTGCCAGGGTCTGAGCTCAGATTTTTTAGGCCTGCCTCTGTAAGAGCATTTATAGCAATGCCAAATGGACATTTTCAAAATGGACATGGCCACAGTGAGACTAGAGTAGACTCTCTAGAATATCCCTCAGCTCACTTGGAATTATGGATCTTGTGCAAAACTAGTATTTTCACAGTTGAAAAAGAGTAAGCCTTGGCTGAGTTTGAACATCTCATTAGATCAAGGATTGCAGCTGATTTGGAAGCTTCTCCTATTTTTAGTGACAGATTATACTTGTTTTTAAGGCAGCACTCCTAATAAAATGCTAGGGGTGTAACCAACCATAAAAGGATGATGTCCAGGACAAGAAATAGTATGGTACTGAATTGGTCAGACTAATGGGCTTTCTTCTCTTGGAAATACTCCTTAGAATGTGGATTTTACTGATATGAACTTATGTATTAGTGGTCCAACAACTGAGTGACAGTAACAAAATGCAATAGAACGCAATAGACCGGTAATGTTATTGTAAGTGCAAGTTTAGAGATAAAAAAAGACAAGCATACTTTAATTCAAGTTGTAAGTGTTTTCTTTTCAAACGTGAGACTTAAAGTCAGCCTTTATCGCCGTGTCTTCTCTCTGAAATCTGCGCACGCGTAGGAGAGTGAACGTCGCAGAATGAGAACATGACAGAATAATCTCTGCCCTCGTGCCCTGGGCAGCCACATACCCAACGTTTGTTCGATTCATTGCATTGCAAACTGATTTAAATCGATACAAATCACACCAGAGTTTCTGTTTCTGTACGTATCAATTTGGTTGAATTGTTGGAATTTAGATTGATGCATTGATACAAAAGGTGAATCGTTACACCCCTATAAAATGCTAACTGACATTTTACGGATACAATCCGCCCAACAACAGGATTTCATTGTTCCTGCTAACAATCGAGCATCTCAATGAATTTCACCCGATGGGCCAACAAACAATGGGCATCATTCATTACCGAGCGCATGAATAATTTGATCACGTTTTGTGAGTAAGGACGAATTCACAAAATTCGTGGGATTCATGAAATTTGCAGTGGAAATGTTTTGTAGGAAATTTAGGTGTCGGGAGCACTCAAACAATCCCAAAAAAAACAATCTGTTGAACATTCTTTAAGTTGTAAGTTCCTAATTCGTGCTATATTTTCATCAGATCGTTGATTTCAATTCATTACCATTGGGGTCTTATAATGTATTAATGGGGCTCTTGTGTCCTAGACTTCCAATGGGTACAAGGAGATGTTTGTGAAGTGCAGCTCATGGTCTACAACCCCATGCCCTATGAACTTCGGGTGGAGAACATGGTAAGTGAAATTTATTACTCCGCTACTTGTCAGATGAATTGCAGTCTCACAAATGTCTCAACAAATCTCGTTAAAGTGGTTGTAATGGCTGCATAATCACAGTTTGTGATGCACATCTTCAACATGTGAGCTCAGCTTTGTGAAAGTATGATCGCTGACATGGTTTTCAGGGTAAGATTATACCGCTCCTCTGCGCTCACCCAAAGGTTGCGAAAGGACAAGTGATAATGCTTTGTAGTTTCCTTGATAGCCTAATTAAGGTCCCTTAAAAGCTTTTCCCTGACAGTTTAATATTGTAATGATTATATGGGATGGTGAGAACAAACTCGTCTCACTACTGACAGTAAGAAAAACAGCAGAGGCAAGAAGCAAACCCCTGTAGTGCCATTACTTTTTATGGTTTCACACGCCACGCTGTCAGACCAGATAGGTACTGAGGTAAGTGAGGGGTCATTTGCTCCTTCTCTGTGTAAACTCAAGTTCGGGAAGAATCCATCAGACATCCGTGAGTCCAATTTAATTGTGTTTGTGTCTTATGTCTCTGTGGTGACTCATTTTTTTTTTTCCCTGTTCGGAACATTTCCTTATTAAAACACGTCCAACTGTAGCACAGGCCCGCACTTCTGTCACATTCATGTTAATATATGTACGTCCTCCGTTCTGCCACTCCTCCACACATGCCTACACACACACACACACACACATTGATGAGGCAGTCAAAGCTTACGCATTATTCCAGGAGATGATTTTCACAAAGCTATTGCGTTATTTACAGTGTGTCCCAAAAAGGTCAAACATGGACTCAACAAAACAAAAGAACAAACAAACACAAACAAACACAAAAACTAGATTTACTCTCATTAAGCTTGGAATAAAATACCCTCTGTACCCAGCTTTATTTTGGAATTGATCAAATTATGTGGGTAAATGTAGTAATAACCCAATCTATGATTAAAAGGTTTTGGTACTAATTACTTCCCAATTTTACTCCTCTTATTGCCAGAAAACATTGATATTATATATCATACATGCAACAACGTGTGTGAGCGTTTGTGTGGGCGAAGCACGATGGGCCGTGTCGTGTTGTCGGTCCGTGAATGAGTCTGTCCGTGAAATGAACGCTGCTGTTAACAGAAATGGGGAAAGTTTCTTCAGCAGTTAGAACTCTGGAAATATATGCAAGTGGAGGGGAGTGAGTGATCTTCCCCACGGTTTATGAACGCAGCCACACGGGACAACCTTGAAATGTACAGCAGTTATCAGGCTCAATCAAAGAGCAGCAGGTACAGGCCTACGTTCACCTGCTAGACAGCAATGGTGCAAAACATAGTACCGAATGTGCTACCTGTCAAAACTGATGTTGCCCTTAATTATTTGGAAACTCTGGAACAAATTTCCATGAAAATTTGGTGTCAGGCTGTGAGCAGAGACAGTGGGCTGTAATTGAGGCAGCTGTCTCGTAGCTAAATTCAAATAGACTTGGACAGGTCTAGCTGGTTGATGTCGCCGCCCCGCATAGTCACATGCTGTCGCGTACACAGGGAATATAGACAATCCCTAGTTGTGAACATCTGGGAACTGTTTATACTAGAGGAGTAATCACCACTCTGTTGCTTCTGTGTATGTGTGTATGTGTGTGTGTGTGTGTGTGTGTGTTTGTGTGTGTCTGCATGTACGATTCTGGTCACCCTAAATCACAGAGAGCTGTAGTTATCCACATTCACTTGTGTAGCGTGAGCCCTTAACTCAATTTCTATGTGGCATATTCTGATGATAAAAATCAGATTTTGGCCTTAAACCTGGGCAATGAAATGTTTAATACATTCTTGTGTAGGGCAATAACTTGAATATGTTTTAAAAATCACACTAAAAGTAATAATTTTAACAAGATACAAACTGTAGCCCATTCTATAATGAAAGTATTTGATGTGAGGTTAGGATGAGTAGATAAGTAGGCAGACAGATTTTGTGACTGATTGACATCCATCTTTCCTTCACTGGACATCCTGACTGAGGAGGTCAAAGTCGTTTTGTCCTTGCGTAGATAAAACCTGACAGTTTGGCAGTTTAATGCAAACACTGCATATTTTTGTTCCGCAGTATCAACAGTGAAATACAAGCTGGTGAATATTTTGAGTCTTGAATTTGAATTTGAGTCTTTTTTTTTTTTTTTTAAGCGCCACCTTGAGTTACAATCACATTCATGCTGTCGGAACAATATATGAATCAAAAACCATCCCAGCTGGCAAGAGTTGTCCCATTGTTGTTGCTGAAAGATAGCAACTAAAATGAGAGAAAAAGACAAGGTCAAATAGTAATGAAAATGTCATTAAGTCCATGCCACCTACAGATGAAATGATTGAGCCACAGATGGAGGCTGAAGGCCTTCGTTGCTCTGTAGCAGCTGGGAAGCCCAGGTGGTGGTGTAGTGCCATGCAGATAGAGACAGACAAGGTGGCTCAAGCTGCCAAAAGCTTGTTTGTACTATCTGTCCGATGTACAGAATCCACCTCTAGCTGACTCTTATCATAGAGGAGAAACATGCTTTAACATTGGGAATCCAACACACACAGTCAGAGAGAGAGAGACACACTGAGTCACTTCCTATCTTTTCCACCAAGGTGACCCAATAATTTTGACCTCTCCTCAGTCACCACACAGCCACTGCAAAAATAAGGTCTCTTAACGTGGTGCTTTTCCCACACTCCTGCATTTTCATTTTCAAAATCAGTCAGAGATACTTTTTATTGTCTCATTTGTTAATCTCAAATGAATGTCAAATTAATTTGCAGTAATGATTAGATTCATAATTTCCTTGTAAATTATCAGTAATTAAGGACTGTGTTATTCTTATGCCCCATTCACGCAGCACAATTCTGTGTGGTTGCAGACAAACACCCCTGATCAGAGGCAAAATGTGCAAAATGGTCAAGGATGGTATTCAAAAGGCTTGCTAAGGCCATCACCAACGCTCAGGCAACATCTAGTATGTTTAATATCTGGACCTGTCGCTGACTCCAGAGCATCTGTGGCTGACAAAGGGGGGAACATGCAGATGCTTCTTGCTGAACTGCCCTCCTTGTTATCAGAGCAGCAAAAAAAACTGTATGTCATATACATAGAATTTATGGATACATGTAGTGATACACAATGAAGTCAGTGTCCACCTGATCACTTTGCATATGATAGGTAGGTTGGTAGGTAGGTAGGTAGGTAGGTAGGTAGGTAGGTAGGTAGTTAGATAGATAGATAGATAGATAGATAGATAGATAGATAGATAGATAGATAGATAGATAGATAGATAGATAGATAGATAGATAGATAGATAGATAGATAGATAGAAATTCAAGCAGGCAACAGGCTAATTAACCTTTTCAAGCCTGGATTCAAATGACTATCTCCCAATAATTTATCACTGATGCCTTTGCTGTCCAATGAAGGATCATAATCTTCCCAAGCAAAACAAAAGAGAGTTTAAATCACAGTCATGGCACCTCAGGGACTCAGCTCTTCAGCAGTCTCCCTCTGGTGAGGTAGTGTCTGCAGTTAGGGATTGATGCAGTCATTACGTCACCTCAGTTTGCCTTATGTAACTAGCCAATGTGGTCTGTGAAGGTAAGTGTAGTTCACCAGAGAGGACATGATTGCACATTCATAGAAAATTATGACATTCAATGTAGGGTGTTAAAACAGGTGTTATAAATAAGCATTCTTGCTAAACACAGCGTATAGGAATTGCTCTCATGTTTGAGTCCCAATGCTTGGCTATGTGTATACCAAATACAAACTTAAAGAAAATATTTGTTTTGAATATTAATTCTTCTAACATCTGCCTTGAAGAGGGATACAGTTATCATACTTATGAGCCCCAGCTTCATGTAATTTTATTTGACAGCTGGCCTTAGAGTTCCTAAAGCAAAAAGGCAGTGGGACTTTGGAAATGCTTAACGTGAAGCCTCTCTGATCCTCCCTCTGTTGTAAATGCCTTGGCTTTATTTTCAGTATGCTCTCCGGCATACACGGTTCCGGTGAAATTGCTTTCTGTTTGATGCTGACTCTGTGAACAAGAACACTTCTCCCGATGAGAAATCGTTGTCACATGCTGACAGAGGTATGATCTGGAGCGTTCACTGGTTGATTCTGATGATGTTTCAAGTGAAACTGTTAGGAATATAACTGAAGAATCTTGACAACAGCACATCATTGTGTTGCTACATTTAGTAGCAGACGGTCATAGTAGTTTGAAAGTCTGCTTAACTTAACATTTTCCAAACAATGTCCTGACCCTGGCTGAAAAATGAGTGAAAACCTGAGCATTCTGGTGTCCCATCGCCCTATTTGATGTGATGAAAAAGAGAGATTTACGTATGTTTAGACAACACAAAAAGATGTTGGCTACATTTACATGCACGCACATAACGCAATATATTTGTAATGCAATTAAGGCCATCAATAAACACCTCTGATCATGTTAATGGCATTATGTTCATATCTCAGTAAATGTTTGCGTTTTTTCTCTTGTTTGTTTTTTGACCAAAAATTGTGTATACTGAATTATGAGTTTCCCAAAAATGGTCTTAATTTATTTTATTTTTAGAAATTGAATTCAAAATTTGTTATCCAGTTTAAAGAAGAGAAAATATATTTTGTGTTATGTTTCACAATCCTGAGCTTTTCGTGTTCATAACATTTATTGTGTATTCAGGGTTTGCTGACCTCAGGAGTGGAGTTTGAATCTCTACCTGCTGCCCTTTCCCTCCCGGCAGAGTCCGGTCTCTATCCTGTCACCCTGGTGGGTGTCCCACGTACAGCAGGCAACATCACTGTCAATGGTGAGGCCATCTGAAATCAAAACATTACTCAGATGTTAACAACAATAACAGGCATGTCACAGATTAACACATTCTCCATTTGAACCTAGGTTACCACACATCAGTATTTGGTGTGACCAGCGATTGCCTGCTTGAGGGCCTGCCTGGTGTGAAGACCAGTGGGTGTTTGGTGGAAGTAATTCCTTCCCTTCCACGTCTTCAACTCAGCACATCGCTACCACGGTCAGAAACTCTTTATTTACTTATTTACTGCAGATATTTCTCGAAGTGATCTTTGTGTCATCAGTGCATTGCACAGGAACCACTAATGTTTATGAACAGCGAATACTGTGGCTAAATGTTTCCTTGGGTTTAGATGAATCAGCATTGTCATTTGGTTTGCTTTCCTTGGCCCGCTCTCTGTTCTCCGTGAAGTTGAGGACTGCTTTCGGTGACATAGTGTAAGCAAAAGTGACAAAATTGTGGAGCACTAACTGAGCACGAATGTAAAATCGTAATATGATCTGGCCTGAAAAAAGGCAATTATGTCAAATCATATCTGTGCTTGTGTTTGAAATGTGAGGTTAAAGGCTAAATCCGAAGGTAAGAGCACCTATTGGCATCAGCGCTCCTTACCTTACACTGAGCAACATACAGAGCATTTGGTGTGTAGGCAATGTGGTGAGCGACATACAAATCTCTTGACCCAGCACAAATTGGCTGCTGTTCTTGTATGAGCTGCCTAAGGTAACAAATACTAGATGTCAGATAATTTTATGGGCTTAAATCAACGTCAGCCTACCGTGAATAAGACCGAGCTGGTGCAGTTGTAAATGTAAACCCCTTAGTTGGTGTAAGCCACCTCACCTCCATTCATATTTTGTCTTAATGACAGTACAGACAAATAATTGGAGTCTAATGTGTACGTAAACATAGTTAGTCACACCATATTAGTGGTCATTGGTGCCACATCATCATCATTTACCGACAACCATATCAACAGCATAACAGGAAATGAGGTTTGGTGTGATACAACTACACGCTTTGTTATTTATGAAAACAGCAAAAACGGGCACTTGCATTGGTGCTTTTTTCTGAAAATGTGTTGTTATCACTTTGTTCAGAGAATTTTCCCAGCCCTTTTTCAATTAGGGATCAATTTGTAATTGTAAGCCAACATAATTAGTTAATTAATTATCTAACATTAGCTGCAGCCCCAAGTCTAACTGTGATCAGCATATTTGGTGAGTACAAATGTCATTTCAGTGTAGAAATGTCACGCGAAACGTTGCAACTTTTTACAATTCAAAAGACACAGCATGTCAACGACGACAAATTACACAACATAATTTGTCTTTATTGACATGCGAACACATTCCTTCCATCTTAAATGTCCCTTGCCTGCCTCTTTCAGTCTTTCTGTTGTATAGTTTTTGCACCATTCCTTATTGTATGTAAGGGAAGCCATTTATAAAACACACCATCACGCTAAAAAGATTAGATACATAACATGAAATACACAGGTGAAAATTAAGGTACATTTTTATCAGTATGTTGGGGATCAATATTAGATGGATAAGCCTGCTCAGTGGATTGTTCCATTCAATTGTAAAGTTTAGATATCAACGTCTGCGCTCTGCTCTGTCTCACACTGAATTACTCAGTATAGTCCCTGATGACGGTTACTTTAAGTAGTGTTCTGTGCTTAATGTTATTGGCAACAGAGTGTCATCAATTTACGAACGAAGGCCCAATATTAATTCAAATTTAACATGATTACATTTTATTCACATGTAGCAGTTGTTGGAGCATTGCGTTGCGGGATTGATGATAGCTAATCATTTGGTGTTGAAACGTGTATAGAATAATGGCATTCTTGTCTTTTGTCCCGTGCCAGAGTTGTAGATGCGTTTGTTTACATTCTGTGAAGTGAAAAGATTTATATTTGAGCCGGCATTGCAGGAAGCCTTAGATAGGAGAAATCATGGGTTAAATTACTCGTAGAAAAAACAGGTATGGCACATTATTGGAGTGCTGTAAATCATTCTGACAGGGGCGCTGGTGTAAAATCCACTATTTGGGTCATGCCTGTAAGTACAGCACTTGAGCAGCTTTTGATGTGGAAAACCTATTTATTCTCTTGTATTTGAGGAGTACTGCAGGTGACACGTGAAGAAAATAGAATAAAAAAAATAAATAAAAAAATATCTAACGTCTGCTCTCTCAGGTCCAAAGGCGGGCCCTCAGCTTTGGCCTTAGTCTGCAAAGATCGCTTGCATTCCCTCGCCTCTGGCATTTTCTTTTGCACATTTTTTTTAAACATTTACAATGTTGGTCTTTTATTATTCATAACTTTTAAAGGCAAACTGTAGGTCTTTCCTGCCAGCTGGTTTAACAACCGGTTTCAAGAGTTAAATGAAAGGAAAACTTATTAGAAAGCAAAGAGTTTGTTACATTTTCCACATTCTGATTAAAGGAAAAATGTTTTATCCATTTTTAGAAGACATTACAATGTAAGTGAGTGTAAGTGTCAAAGCTCAGAAGGAGCACACACAGTTGGTGATGAGCGGTTTTGTACTTTTATCAAGCTGAACTATTACCAAGAGGCATGATCATTGAGAGAACAAATGACCGATTTGTACTTTCATAATCTTGCTTATTCCCTTCTGCTAAAATATTCCATTGACTTCCATGAAACATGTTCTCCTGCATCCCACAGGTTAATCAAGGCTGTTCCCGTCTGTGATTTGTCTTTAATTGATATTAATAAGAATTGCCAGCCAACTGAGAGGACTTACCGTAGCTCAAACTACATCTCAGAAGTCTTAATGTGTAAAGATTGTAAATGTCGTGTCCCATAATCATTGAAAGCTTATTTCTCCTGTCCGCTGGCACAGGTCTGCCCACACGCCTCCGCCCATGTCCAAGGAGGAGCTCTGTAGCACTGTGTCCATCCAGCTTTTCAACGGAGAGACCCAGCAACTAACCATCACCTTAGAGAACATAGGTTCTGAGGAGATAGAGACTCTGGAGCTCACCTCCAAGACCGTTAACACCAAAGGTTGGTCTCCCATTCAGGCTGACTGAAGCCATATTTGTTGTGCTTTGAAATTCAAGAAATCCATCAATACTATACAGGGGGAAAATGATTTAAACCAAAGCTGCACATTTAAAAATGTTTTACGTATTATTATTAGAGTTTGAGATGAATGCCACTATAGTCAGAACCTTTGATATACAGTACTCTTCATCTCCTCCCCAGTGAGTCCCCGGTCAGGCACTTTGCAATTATCCTGACCGCGGTGCTGCAGAGGTCACTACCCCGTTGTCTTTGGTTCCACATTTTTCTTTTGCATCGACTGTTTTTCCCTCTGTATCACATCTCTTTGTTCAGCACCTGCTCATGGCCTCAGATCTCTGCTATTCGACCTGTCCCGGTCTTCTCTCCTCCAATTTTTTCCTCTTCCAATCCCTTCCTCTCTTTATTTCTTTCTTTCACCAAATCGCACCATTTATGGCAAAAGCACACACAATGTCATCCTAGTCTTAAATACGATATTCACACTTTTGGCTTGCAGTTGCAGGAATCATTGCTCAATCAAGTTCACAATATTTTTTGGGCGGGGGGGTTTGCAATTTTACAAAGATTACTGTGATTTCTCTGCATTAAATGTTCAAATTAATGCAAAAAAAATCTAAAAAAAAAAACAATTTTGATTTTTTTGAGAAAATTATAGTCATTAAAAATGAAAATAATTTCAACACCTAATCTTAATTTATTTATTTGTGGTAAATTTAAAGCGCTACCAAACCTCAATCGCGAAATCTATGATTTGTCCAAAACAAATGATGCAAAGCAGTCCATTTTCCATTGGCTTGCATTGGTGCCAGTCGTATCATAATCTGTGGTGCTGGAGAGAGATATTCCCTGGCACCAAGGAATGTGCTACATGCTGTTTCAATCAACATCGGTGCTTGTGGCAATCCCACCTGAAATGGGTTTTTTTTTTTTTTTACAAATTGAGTGTTACTAATTATACTACATACGCACAGATAATTCTAACATATGTTATCGTTGCATCTTTCTGCACTGCAGCTAAGTTGTAGCTTCTCTTAGTTAGTGGGAAAGATTGTTGTGTTATAGGTTTTGTAATTTTGGAAAAAACATATTAACTTGCTGGCGTCTTAGAAATGCTTTTAAGTGCTACATGACATTTCTGCCAAACGCACACACTTTGCTTCAGAGGACAGCCTAATGGGCTGCATGATGCAGTCAGGGCTATTAATTGCATTGCAGTGCTATTTGTCTTCTCACAATATAACTTCTGGGCCCATAGAAGTTCCAAGTAAAGCTGGACAAAGTTAGTCCTTGAATATTGTGAGACTATCACTCATATTTAATGGATGTATATTTAAAACTATGTAGTCTAATTTCGTCGGGTGTTTAATTGTGAAAAATCTGCTTAATAATGAAGGAGATTGGTTTAAAACAAGTATATTTTGGCAATTTACTTTTAAATTACTATTTTCTCTGAGTCTATTTTTAAACTTTGGAAACAGTTTAGCAATGTCTGTCTGTCATTCTGTCTGTCTGTCTTTCTTTCTCCGTGTGTCTCTGTAAGTGTTGTAAGGGTAGTAGTGGTAGTTCTACCAGCTCTGGTCATCATTAACTTGATCTCACTTACCTTCTATTCACATCACATATCAAATCCCTTTTTGCTCTGTGAACAGTCAATCAATAAAACACGAAGATTCCCAGTAGGAAGTCATTGTGTTACAGCAAAGAATATTTCTCTTCTTGCCAGGGCATAGCCACAGCACCTTGACATCCAGTATAAGAGAGATGGAGAGCTTTAAAGATATGGGAGGGAGTTTTCAGCACTGTTTTTTTTTTTCCTTTTTTGAGAGCACGGCAAGTAACACCAACATTTAGATGCATCAAAATCATTTTGAAGGATATTTCTTGAATCTGACTGGCAGCTGAGATTAATGTTTGCTAATTGCATAGTTAGATGTGGAAATCACTGGAGATATTTTCAATTTTATGATGACATATATCGCTAGCAAACAAGTGTGGGCAAATAGTTAATGGGGGTTTGTACTAGACAATATGCAGAATATGGGGTATGTAACGCTGAGAAATCAAATTATTTGATAGCAGGGTTAAATTAATTAATTTTGTTTAATAGGAAATTGGTGTGTAAGGTATGACAGCCAAACACTAATCCAAGATGTTACCGGTTGTTGTTTCTTTTTTAGTACTCAGTCTAACTTTATGCTAATTCGTGCCTGCTGCCAACCTTATATTGATTGCTCCAGTTGGATACACCCAGAGTCCTTTGTTCACTAATTACATTTTGACTTGATGTAAAGTGGAATGTGCGAGCCCTCCTGAATTTTTAATCAAAGTATTATTCGCGGAATTGTGGTGTTTAACAGTCACACATACCTCAAGCAATTTCTCTCCCCTTTCATTTCAGAGTTGATTATAATTATATTCCTTTGACTTGTGTTCATTTGTCATGGTGACTTTTGTACATATGTCATACATTGAAAACGAATCCCCCCCCCCCCCCCC
>OMNV01017468.1:63098-74627 GCA_900303265.1 Brotula barbata
GGGTGGGGATACCTCATCATGTCCCTGATGACATGTCACCGGGCTGTTAGCGCTAATGGCATGATTTGCCACCTCAGGTTTCTTATCTGTTACTGTTGCCTAGAAATGAGCTGGTCCATGAAGACCCTAACCCCAGGCCTTACCGAGATTTGTATTCGTTTTTCTAATTACTGCTCATGTAAAATGCAGACTTTGTTTGAGCTCCGAGGCAGCTTTTTATTAGCTTCGGCGAGACGTGCTGCAGAGAGCAACAGTTGGTAGTTTGGTCTGTCTTTCGGCCCTTTATAATTCAGCGAGGTTTCTTTACACGGCTGCGCCTGTTCAAACGGTGGGGATATTTTTGGAACGCCATCTCAGCGTATTGCGCGCATTGTTTAGCTTGTTCTTTGGAAATATTTTTTGAAATTGAAAAAAACAAAACAAACAAGAATAGCAACAAGATGGTCCAGTGCCCTTGCTGAACGATGATGTGGTTTATGTAAATGTTTGTAACACAAACAGGTTGAAATCCAACTGATACAGACTGATATACGCTGTGCATTGATATATAAATCATTTTATATAATAAATACATACACGGTCTGTATTGTGGGTTGCTTTTTATCTTGTGTGTGTGTCACGTAAATTGCTGGTGGACGCAGGCCCCTTTGGTGAAATTAGTGGAGAATTTCATCATGCTTACTGGACTCCAGTTCATGCGTGAAATGCAGCGAGCCAGGCCAAGCGTGGCTCGGTCTGCTGCCAAAGACCGATGGTGATCAGATCCCCTTCAGCCGTGTCCGTGCAGTACATAGACACTGAACACAGATGTTTTCATTCTACCCACTTCACCATCCGGTACACCTGCCTTTTTCAGTGGCAGGTTTCTCTCTGTACTGTATAGAGCATAGTTCACCGTTTGCAGCAATGAACACACGTGCTCATGCAATTTCTTAGAATTTATCATTTTTTCAGACTCTAGAGCTTCTGGTTTTCTGCTCTGCTTCCCTCATCTTCAGAGCTGACTTTGTATCTGCATGGTTGGCTGGCTGTTTGTGTACAGTATCCACAGCAGGAGGAGCCATGGGGGGATTTATGGCACCAGCGCATGGCTGCAGGGTTACATAAAAGAGCGACCGAGTCCTGTCCAAGGCACCCACGGGCCCCTGTGTTTACCTCAGTTCGCACACGAGCAAAGAAAGCTGTGCGTCTGTGCGGGGGCCTGCCCTCGTCTCGGACAGATGCCACTCTCCCTTGACAAATGCAATGCCATGATTCATCCTCTCTCCTTCCTCTCCCCCTGCCTGACTCACAGCAGATAATCTAATTGCACCAACTCTAATTGAATTAGTCAACACTCAAGAAACACAAAAGAAATCAAATTACTTTGGATGAAATGGTCCTTTTATTATAAGAATCCACAGGAAGTATTTATATGATTGGAGTTTACACACCTGGGTTCCTTACAGAATGCTAACATATCAACCAGTGAACGGCTTATCGTTTTGTGACCTCAGGGCTCCAAGGTTGGTCGCCCTCATGGCCTGTTTTGAGATACTGTGTTTTATTTTTTTATCCAGACAAACTCTTCAAACTGTTTAAATGTATGTGTTTAACATAAGAATTCTAGATAGAATTGTGTACTACTGGTGATATTTATATACTTGGAACGTCAGATGCTAAAGCCCATGAATGTCTTTTAGGTAAATACAGGTTGAATTCTTGAAACATGGACCAAATACGTCAGTGAGATTTTTACAGCGGGAATTCAAATTTGCCAGGCATACTTATCATGCAGTAATAATAATTACATACGCAATATAATGAAATATAATTCTTCCTACCTTAAATACTTATTTATTTATTTTTTTAAGAAATTGAGGATGCAGGTTTTGGATAACATCCAACCACCACTTCCTTTATCTTCAAAGTTAGCTGTAGTGTAAGAACGTCTCTTGACAAATGACTGAAATCGTTTTTGCTATATTTTTAAATAAGATTTGAATTACTATCTGTAGTTTTTGTGATCACATTGATCTTTGCACCATTCAGCAACCAGGAAGAGAAAATTCTCATTTAAAAGTGATTTTTCCTCAAATTCAACAAAGAGAAATGACTAAAGCAGTGTTGGCATACGCCTGTTATGCAACAAATCATTGTTTTATTTTGTTGGCTTAATACTTGACATGAATTATTCTGCGAACTGCTTTGCATGGCTGTTTTAGCACCTGGATTTGTCCGAGCCCCCGAAGACTCTATCAGACTCATTGGTTTCTTTAAACAACTGATTTCATTGATCCATCCCAATTGACCTCCCCCTACTTTTTTCCCCTAGCTAGGTACACCGTATAATTGCCTGCATGGACGATTGGAGGTGGCAGGGTTTTTATCTTTTAATATATTCTGTCTTTCTTTAATTGAAAATATCAGTTTCCTTTAGTAGCTGTATTGATTTGTTGAACCTCATTTTACTGTTCTAATATAACCGGTACCTTATTTGAAGTACGCACACAAACATATTCAGACATTAAAATATGCTTCATCCAGTCCACACCTATGAGTCTTCATCATTTCTTGTTTTTTTTATGGGTCTAGTCCCGCCCTTTAATCTTCCCAAAACCTCGACGTTGCCAAAAATAATGCATTGTAGTGATAAGATTAATGTGTGAATCAAAACAGCAAACACATGAACGTATCAGCCTATGTGAACAAATTGTCACCGTGAATTGTAATCGTGACCGTAATAACTTGGTCATACTGTTTCTTCAAATCTTTGACAGTTTTGGACCATTTGATGTTTCCACTAGAGGAATATTTCTCATATTGAAAAATGATATTCTTTAGCTCTCTCATAAAAGTGTCAACTGCACACCCTCTTAGCAAAAACAGAACGGCTGTGGGAACTGACAGAGATCTTTGGAAGAACAGATTCATCAGAACATATGATCAATAAACGATTAATTCATTGTCAGTGATGATTTTTTTTCGTCCCTGCCTCCGTTTTTAGATCACTAATGGAGATTTGATTATTCAACAGTGGTCAGTTCAGTTCAGATGCTGCTGTGTTGTAGTAAATGTGTGTGTCATACTGTTCTCCAATATCAATGTTGACATATCATCACAGCAGGAGGGTGAATAAAATGAATTGAAACTCTGCTGTGGTATGCGTGCGTGCGTGCGTGTGTGTGTGTGTGTTATAGCGGTCATGATTTTCGGGCAGTGACATGTATTTTCCAGCATATATTGGAGAGTTATGCTTTAGTTACTCATATAACTGCAAATACTCCTCTGTCAAGGGACAAATTGACCCTGGTTGCTTATTTCACATGTGACATCAAATAAAGCTGAATACGCAGAGGCACAATTTTGGTATCAAGTGCAACTTATGTGCAAACTGGGCTCTTGCTGTCTTGTTTTGAGTGAAGTAGGAATTGTCCTTTACCTTTGATTACTTCATACAATGAGGTAATGTTTTGTCCACATCTGTTTGTTGGTTGGTCTGTGTGTTGGCGAGGTTTCTCAAAAGGTTATGTACTAATTCTGATGAACTTTGATAGAATGATGGGGCAGGGCCTCAACACCCATTAAAATTGGTGCCAACCAGGATCCTGGATCAAATCCAGGACTCTTTTTTTCTCCACACTGGTGGTTTTTGATATCTTTGGATATCTTCCAAAATGTTACTCTAGTCTAAAAATGAGATGGCTGTATTTATCCAGGATAGTATGTCAATAAGAGCAATAAGGTCTGACGCACCAAAATATAACCTTGGACATTGGTAACATTGGGAATTATAGTACCGTAAAACTAGTACACTAATTTATTCACCAATGTTCTTTAATGCATCTTTAATAGTTAGATAGATAGATACTTGTTTTTTTTTTTCAATAATTACTTCTCTTACTAGCATATTATTCAATTCACAACAACGTGGCAGCTTTCTGTCCTCCCCAGTTTTTGTTTTTTTGTCTCTACTTTGTGTGAGAACGTAGCCCTACTGTCCTATAACTCCCATTTCCCAGATTTCTCATAGTTGAGCAGGTTCATCCACTAAGATGTCTTCACATCAGAGAGACACCCTAACACGGGTCGTGTATGGGTTGACATAAACTCTGGTCAGAAACGATCATTAAATGATCCAGCTTGGGACTGTTGCTGATAGGGTGTTGGTTTTGGGCTGGTTTGGAATTGAATGAAGAAGTGAGGTGACGGCTCCATGCTTTACAAAGTTCTTAACTGGCCCCTTCCCTCCAAAAACTTCCTATGTTCTGTCAGTGTTGTCAGCTATTTTGGTCGCCGTGGAACCTGGTTGTTACTGAGCAGTTTTAGATGCAGTAACCCCCGTGAGCTGTCGGATCAACCCATGCTTAGTCACAACACCCTCACTTCCCATCACGCAAAATTTTTGCTAAGTCATTGCACTCAGTACCTCCTGGAGAAACTATTCATGGCCCACTTGACAAGTGACTCATCAAAAGCCAACATGTAAACCAGAATCAAAACATCAAGCTGTCTCTAGCCGTTCAACAAATTCAGTCAAAGTGCAAGTAAGTAACAAGTAAGTAACAATGACTTTTGCCCTAAAAGGTTTCCATTGACCTGATTTCATATTGTTACATATTGTTACAAGTGTATTGTGTCAAGTCTGTACTTTTTTGGAGACTGTCACAAGGATCCAGTAATGAAGAGGAGACACAGCACTAAATGTTTTCTGTGCTGCTATTTGCCCAATTATCTGCGGAGCCAGGAGACAACTTATTCTTGCTCAACGCTTTGTATGAATTTGTCTTGCTGGAGCTCAGCCATTATGCTGCTATAAAGCCATGTTGTGGATCCTGTCTGTTTCAATTCTCAACGTTTCTCCTTAGCTGGCAAGTTGGAGCCCTGGGGTGCTTCATTGATTGGCTGCTTGATTGACAGTCAGGTGCACGTATGAGACTTAGTCCCAGTACATCCAAATGGCCGTACAGCATCTGAATGCCCTCAAGACATTTCCCACTTTCTTCTGGCTCTGCAGAAGCAGGTTGCCACCAGGCAACTAAATAGTCCCCACGCTGATGGCAGACTTCCTCAGCACCAGCCAGATGCGGCATAGGCGGGGTTCAAGTCCCTTTTTATGGACGATTAAGCACACAGTGTCATTTCATCACATCATCAAAGTACAGTGTTACCCTCTGTCTACCCCACCATTCAACGGCATGTCCTACTTACCAGGGAAAACATCGTTAGAGAGAAGAGATAACCCAGGATCCGTGCATACATAGGGAAGAGCAGAATGTGTCAAGCAAGTGTGCCATTTTATTTGCCAGAATAAGTGGTTTGTTTTTCTTCTTTTCTAAGGTTGGATGAGCTTGAAAAAAAACCCCAACTATTTTTAAACACACTGAGAAATTGCTGTCAGTGGGTTTTTTTTTTTTTTTTTTGCGGCATTTCCAATTCAGCTGTCTCCAGGAAGAAAATGATGTTTCACACCAGTGCCTTTTCCCGTGGAATTCAAGGTTGTCGAAATAATGTGTTGAGATTCTATTGTTACAAATATTACCATCATTTACCATAGTGCCGTAGACATTCCTCTTACCACGAGCTAACCAGTGTCCCTTTTCTAAAATTGAAAATCGAAGACAAAAGGCTGCATAGAGGTAAAAAAAACAAAACAACATTTTATCATTTTTGGAGGTTTTGTGGTCTTTGTAATGTACACCATCAAGTGAAGCTGCAAAATGCACTGTGCTGGACAAAACATAATGGAGGTGCAACGTAAGAGTGAAATTTAAGGCGTGTTCGAGAGAGCAGCTAGTAAGCACTTTTACCAGCATTAACCCTCTTTGTCTTCGAGCGTTTGGTTTGGAAAAGTCGAACAGTACTTTTACATGTACTGTAAAACTTTGAGGTTTCCTCTTCAAAAAAGCCAATCAATCAATGTTTCCAACGTCATACGCACCATCGAGGGTAAAGTAGATTAGCAGAGACACTCGTACATTCGGTGAACAAAGTAATCCTATTAATTTCAACTCCTTTATGTACACGTCATCCTTTGTGCGGGTAAACACACTGAACGTTCACAGGTAAATTTGAGCACCATTTGTTATGTTTAGCGTATGCTGGGTTCTGATTTCCATTTTTTTTTATTTTTGCTGACATTTAAAAAAAGAACAACTTGTTTACCCTTTTATTTAGGTTTATTCTCTCAGTTTCAAACTGGGGCTCCAAAATTTTGAAGGTGGATTAACCACCACGTTTTATAACCACAGTTAATAGTAAAATGGGCAATCTCAAGTTCCCTCGTTTCAAGATAAAGTCAGGGTCTGACGGAATGATACTTAAGCAGTTGTGCTGAAGAGATTGCTTTGTAAGGGCGGTCAGTGAAGTGGAAATACTTGAAGCATCTCTACTTCAGTCATTGCCTTTGTGCCGAGAGTTATTAAACCAAGCAGGTCTTTGCAGTTTTCTATATACGTTTCTCTGTCTACCTGTCATTGTGATGGAATCCTTTCCACAGACATGATGCCGTGCCATAATCTCTTCAGTACGATGTCTTTGGATCCTTATCTCAGTGCCATGATATTCACCGACATCAAAGCTTTTTTTAATTTTTTTTTTTTTTTTTTTTTTACAAAAATAGTCTGAGGGTGCTACGAGAAAATGATATTTTGTGGGCATGTTGGGATAAACCGTGCTCTAGTAATTGTGTTACTACCAGAGCATGGTTTATCCCTACATCCCCACAAAATATATATCAGCACAAATTCAATAAATCCCCAGTGTTCTCAGTTGTAGAAACTGGACAGCTTAATCAAATAGTCAGTCGAAGGGTACATACAACTGAGAGTATTGATGCACCTATTTGGGAAGTACTTCTTTTTTCCAGTTTCTGTGTCTTTATTCACTATTTTTTGTGCTGCGATTAAGACAAAATGTGCGTATGGCATACATATGGATGCAATTAACAGGATTCTGCAGCTCATCATGATATACATGTTTAATCATATGAGGACTGTCTGCCGGGCACAGCCAATCACATTATGTAGGCCCGTTACTCACACGTGTTCAGTGGAGTGGTGATATCGGACAGGCACAAATTTGCACTGCGCTCAACCACCAGTAGGAAAAAGTGAGTTTCCACCTCCTCATACACCTCCCATGTTCACCACTGGATTTAGCTGGACACTCTGCTATCACTAAGTAATTAATGTCAATGCTATGGGTTAGAGAACACTGTAAGGTCAGTGGATGATTTTCCGTGTTATACCAAGTTTACAGCAAATTGTTGACCCTTGTCGTACAGGGGTCAAATATCACTGTTAAAGTACTGTCCCAGCAAACCTCTGAGACGGCTCATCTCAAGGTCAGGATTGGTTGCCGGATAAATAAAAGTTGGTGGAGGATGAGCAATTACCAAAGAGTAGATTGCAATGTGATTTACTGCCGGAACCTGTGTCCCATGCCTGCCTACCTCTGTGAACATCATTGACACTCCGATATTAGATTGCAGGTTATCAGGCCTGAAGTAAAACAGTCTCTTGGGCCAACTCTATCTGGTTATTTGCTGACCATTCCCCAAAAGAAGAAAAAAACAACTTTTCCCTCTATCATCTGAACAATCTTTGTGATAAATATTTTTGTGTTTCCAGCAAAGTTTGTTTGTTGTTTTTTTTGTTTTGTTTTTTTGTTTTTTTTATTAAAATGCCTACAGTACTTTCCTCACAGTGCTACATTCTTATCTCAAGATTGTAGACCAAACTAAAGGAGGACCTTGGCTATTATCAGCATTAATAGCAGGAGGAACAAACAGAGAGTGCATACTGTCATACTGAAAACATAGAATGTGTTGGACACTACCTTTAGCCACAGTGTCTCCGCCAAACAATCCAGGGCTCATTGCAGGCTTTGTGAAAAATTAAAATGTCTTTATTTTACCTGACAATTTCATTAAAAAACGATCAACATTTTGTGACCTTACACTCAGTATTTGTCAGGGTCATTGTTCTTTGGATTGGTTTTTAAGGGAGATTTGCAGCCTATATTATCCAGAAAGCACCAGTATGTGACCACAAAGTGACGGTACCTCGCTTCCTCTCGACTTGTCTCCGTTTCCACTTAGTGTTTGTTTCTTTCATTTGTGTCAACAGCTCATGTTCTTCTCCGTCTCCAAAATAGACCGGGTCCCCTGTAGGCACTGTGCCTCTTCTAAAAATGAATATGCAGAGGAAATCAAAGTCAATATGTTACACGTTTTACAATACACCTCAATATTATAAAAAAAAAAGAAGGAAATATATTCTTCAGCTGTATATAGTTAGGGCGAAATTTATTGTAAAAAAGGATTTGTAGCATTATGAGGAGGATTCCAAAATACAACATAAAGGATAGAAATACTGCCAAGATGTGAAACATTACTGTATGTCGCGTGTGAATAGGGTTGTTGTGGTTGAGCTATAACAATTCAAACTCTCAGGTCTTGTCCCATCTCCGCTTTCTCTGCGTGTGCCTTACTCCTGTCATTCTGCTGTAACAAACCAAACGTCTACACGCCAGGAAATCATTTCAATCATTCTTCTTTGGCTTTCCTCCCCAATAATGGGGATAGAGTGCAAAATAATCAAGGAATTGGTGAAATTTCTTCCAGAAAGGCCCAGCCATTATCTTCATCAGCAGGATATGGAAAGATGATGAACGCCGCACAGGAAAAAAAGCGGCACCCCCAAATGCACCCTCAGCCCCGCTCCGGCCCATTGCCTGAGTCAGCTACAGCTCTCCTAGCATAAACTGCCACTTTTAATTTCCCTGTCCTTCACCCACTTGGCTGCTTGTCCTCTGCTCCTTCTCCACAGAATACCTCAGAGTAGATCTGAATGGTACTCTATGTCCACTTTCCCCCCTTATTGTGGAACGTGGCCAGCACGCAGCCTACCTAATGCATCCACCCACTGCTCTCTCCTCTCATTTAGTTACAGACATTACATGTCGATACCAGATCGGCTGCTTGGAGCCACCTGTGCTGTCCTCATCTCTTATAGGCCTTTCTCACCATCGCACTTCCATTTCATTAAAGTGGACAATAGCTGAGCGGTGGTGCGTTCATTATTTGTCCGTAATGACTTTTGATTCACTGATCTCTAAAACCGATGCAGTTTTGCTGATTGGTGTCTCCTCTGACCTCAGTCACACTCCATCTTGGATAGAGATGTTTCATTGTAACAGTGGTGGTGGATCACAGGATACAGCTTTTCTGCTCTGCATCCACTAGTAAATGTAGTGCACTATGAAATCAGTTTGTTGTAAATGTGTGTTGTTTCTTTGTCTTTTTGCAGATTTTGGAAGCAGTGCTGAACTTCAAGTATTCCGGGGGAACAGGCAAAGTGGAGGGCTACTACCGGGAACTGTCACTGGGAGTCCATGTTGATGTAGAGCCCTCTATTTTCTTCACCAGAGTCAGCACCCTACCTGCCACCAGGTAAGACACTGTGAAAAATTTGCCTGAGTTCAATGAGGCAACTTTACATAAGCATTGTTGTCTTATGAATGTGACTATGTCGCAGTTGAAGCAGAAATATCATGCATAGAAGCCAAACAAAATGCTGTGATAAGTATGTGTTTTCACGCATGAAAGCATCTGATATGATGGCCGTCATCCACCAAATATTGTCTAGTCCTTGTTGTTTGCCGCAGTGAGACTATTCAGCCGTATAGTGGAAACATATCTCTGAATGCAGGGTTTGTTGGCATTCAATGTTTCCAAAGTATTTCAAGATGTCGCCCAGATTTTACTTAAAATCTCCAATAATCTTAAGCATATGTTTGTCATTCAAGGCTAAACCAAAATCCCTTATGTGGTTTTTAATCCATAAATAATTTTAAATGTCCATTTTTGACAAACATCCACAAATGGAACATTTGATGTAGTATATTACACCATAATTGGAAAAAAAATTCAAAATTGAAT
The DNA here is from genome assembly GCA_900303265.1 of Brotula barbata. NCBI lineage: Eukaryota > Metazoa > Chordata > Actinopteri > Ophidiiformes > Ophidiidae > Brotula > Brotula barbata. Next base: position 73,021 of record OMNV01017468.1, read on the forward strand.
CCTGATTTTATCTGACAAACATAAGCAAAACATAATTTGTTTCCTTGATTCAATGAACAGAGCTCCTAAAAACAACAGTAAGCCACTTATTTTGGCATTGCTATCAGGAGGAGAATATTTATAGATGGTATTTTTACCTGCAAGTCAGACTGTGGTGACAGATTCTCACTTCTCATGTTCTCACAATCTCTGCTCCATGGAAGCATCCACACAAACACACACACACAAATAGCCCCTCTCGCTTCACTCTGCTTCTCACCTCCCCAACTCTTGTGTAAAAAACCCGGGCAAGGAAGAGAGGTCATAGCCCAATAATGGCCACTTGTTGTGAATCATTAGCTGTGATAATATCTGACTTTAAGCCATCTGTCTTGACTTGATGCTGATAGGACCGCTACACCGGTTGCTGTATCGTCATCATCATCATCTTGTCATCACAGTCCTGCCCTCTAACCCCTCCAAAAATCACAATCTGATGTACTGTGTCTGTTGACGCTTAACAAAGTCTCGAGCCCATTAATTTTTATTTTTTTTGACCCCATTTTTTAGTCTAGGGAAGATTATCAGCATGATCAAAAACACATGTTTGTATCAAGTATTCTAAGGCTGCTCAGTAACATGTAGAGAATTATTCCGCTAAAGCACTTTATCAGGGTGCAGGAATACGTCTTCTGCCACAGGAACTGTGACGCAGTAATATTTACAGATATCTGGGGGACAGATATGTAACGGGGGAAATCAGGGAGATATGGGAAACTTTTGGTTTTAAGAGGTTTTTAAAATCAGGTGTTCAGATCTTCATGCTGTGCACACAGAAATTCAAGGTGTGTATGGATTCTCCTCTCCCTCAGGTGATAAATATTAAAGACCTTTTATCTCTTACACTTGTTGAGGGAAGTACTATTCAATTTCTCATCTGACTGAGTTGAGCGAGAATTTGGAAGTGGTCCTTAGAAATTGCTCAGTAATACATATGACTTTACTTTGGATCAGTGTTTTGTATAACTCGCAATCCCTTTCTTGCCCACCACACGCGGACACACACCCACACACACACGCCCCACGCACGCTTCACTTCTTTGTTTAATAAAGAATATTCAGTACATATCACCTGCTCACAGCAATAGAGAGGAAATATAGTTCTTACTCTGGCGCCCGATATCTCTTGCCCCCCTCTCTCTTTTGTCTTTTGTCCTCACTCCTCTTTTCCCGATGTCCTATTAATTTGTTTTTGTTATCTCTCTTCCCTCTCTTATCTAAGACTTTGCAGTACCATCCATTTTTCTCCACCTGTCTCTTACAGTAGCCTCGCTCCTTCTAACTGTTCTTCTTTTCACTTTGGTTAGGGGCTGGCAGTTTAACTCCATTAGTCGCAATTAATACAATAATCGCTTTAATCACTTTTTGGCAGTGACTTCCAGTGAGACAGAGCTGCTCTTGCTCGGCCTTATTGCATTTCTCCTCATGCAGTTCATCTTACTTGACCGTCCTAGTACTACATTATTTACTCGCTCGTTCGCTCAGCTGACCTTACGCACGTGTAGTAATAAACCAGCTATATACAGCAATTAATGTGTGCGATGTTGGAATTTTATTTTTTTTATTTT
>OMNV01017468.1:74647-98487 GCA_900303265.1 Brotula barbata
ATTATACATATATACGTATATACCGTATATATATATATATATATATTCTGTAATGGGTGCATATTGGAACATCGTCTCAGTGACTAAATCGCTGCATAGCCCAGAGCTGCTCCTGGTGGCCTGATAGTTAGTTGACAACAGACGGGTTTGGGGGTGATAGCCAAGGGGAGACAGTATCATTGTCTGGTCGTGATGGGGTCTTCTTTAGTTAATTGAGTTGTTTCTCAGGATGAATATAAATGGTACACGTCTGCAAGGAGCCCTTATAAATCGGTTATTAAAGATAATGCCTGATTTAGATTGTAAACAGAGGTGCCTTTCTGCATCTTTATCTCTCTGGAGGGTGAGAGGGATGGAAAGAGAGAGAGAGAGAGAGAGAGCAATTCCCTGTCACTGCTTCTTTCTCTCTATTTCTCAGTCCTCGATTTCTCTCTCTGTCTGCCTCCCTGCGCGCAACCCTAATGCAATTATTCTATGTTAGATTTCACAGAAGCCGAAGTGTTCGTTCCGCCTCAGCGTATTAACCACAGCAAACTGAGAGAAAAAAAAAATCAGTGAAGCCCTGATTAACACAATTAAATATATACAAGAAAAATGTAATTGATCATTTTTATTTTCACCGCCCGCCACCCCATTCATTCACATGCACACTGAAACAAATATTCCCCACCCACCCCACCTGCACCAAGATTCATGTTTGCCTCCTCTCAGCCATGTTGCAGTCCTGTACGATCTATGCATCCTTTCTTAAAATATGGATCCCCTAGGACAGCAGTCACAGCTATGACCTTTGCTTCCTCTGTCACATTTACCAACCTTCTTCTCATTTCTTTTCCTTATATGTGGTCTTCATTCTATATATGTTTCATTGATACAAGCACAATTTGTAGTAGAATCCAAGAATTGTATATGAAAGCGTGGGTCAGTGGGATAATACTTAATAATACTTAATTATTGTCTGTATAATGTGTTGTAGGAGAGTATATTTAATGCTGTGAGGAGTGAACTCCTTAAGCCAGTTGTGATGATTACCACAGTGACCTGACGGGAATGAAAGATTGTTTGGATTTCATTCCCCTCAATAGTTTAGCGTCTACAGCTTGGCGTCTCTTAGGAGGCCTGTTGTCCTGAGATAAAACTGCCTATTAGATAAAAACCTAGGATATACTGTAAATCCATTTTCCTATCAACTCTTCTGTTGCGATGCATTAAATAGGCTTGCTTGACCAGTATTGAAAGTCTTGCAGTAAGGCGGAGACATACTCTGTTCTGAATTTGAAACACATTCAGTGGGTTTTGACCTTATGTGTCACATACCAAACAAGTTATCAAGCGGTGTCCCTTTAAAACGGTGGATTTAAAGATTAAGGAGGGCACTGTCAAAGAGAAATGCAAATCTTAACATCGCTGTCCATCGCACGTCCGCTACGCTCTACTTTCGATACAAATGACATGTGCGCTATCTCTGGAGTCTGCGGTGATGTCTGAAGACAGAAGATGACGCTGTGGGCTCCCACTGTGTTCCAACTGACTAACTGATTGTTTTAAAGTGAACAAATAAGCACTGAATAAATCTGAAACAATCTGTTTATGCTGACAACAGTCATTCACACTTTAAGTGTTAGTTTGGATTGAAATGAAGTTTTTAGCAGATTGGTGAATGATTAGAGCAACCTTTAATACCTGTTTATGTGTTACAACTACTGCATTTTTTTGGAATTTCTGCTTTTTATTGTGATTGTTACAGTACAGAGATAGACAGGAAGGACAGGACAAAGAGGGGGGATGTTATGCAGCAAAAGGCACAGGCCTGAGTCAAACCAGCGCCGATGTGTTACATGGTATACACGCTTAACGGGTGAGCCACCCAGCTGCTGCAGTCCAAGTGTGTATAGTATTTTCTGTGTTATACAGAATCTTTGAAATTGACAGACAGAAGAAACACATACACCGTATCATAAAATTGTCAAGGATAAAACAATAAAGCCTTATTTTCACGGTGCTCTTCAATCAGTCCACTCCTCTTGCCCTCCCATAACTATGACAAGTCACACTTTCAGGTGTTTCACAAACAAAGTACGAATGTTGTAAATTCTACTGTAGAAGAAGCATTGTGTTGGCACGCTGGTGCCAACAAGAAATATAACTTTCCACTTATTTGAATCCTTCACTATTCAGCATTTTATTTGTCCATCCATGTATTTTAGGATATTTTACTCCTTAAGCTGAGACAGCATAAAGTTAGCCTCCTCGTTTGTCCAGAAATGTGTTGTTTTTGTCACCGGCCCCCAGTGAGACCCATTTTGCACCGAACAGTAATGGACTCTGTCCCTCGTTTCGCACACCTGTGATACCTCCTCCTTTCTTTGCCTTCTTGCTCCCTACCTCACTTTCTGTGTTACTCTCTCTGAATACCTTTTTCCCTTTACCGCCAGTCCATTCACTCCACTTTTTGTGTACTGTATCCTGTGTTTTGTGCTCTCTCTACATTACACACTTCGTTGCTCTTTCTTCTCTTTCCTCTCATCTTTGTCATTGTCACTCCCACTCTGTTTTTGTGTGATGCTTTTACGCGGCTCCGTTTCTGCCTTTCTGCCTTGCTCACCGTGCGTCTCACTCTTCCGTCTTTACTTCACCCCACCTGTTTGTCTCTCGCCCTTCGTTTCTGCCTCGCCCTCCTTTTTGCTGTCTCATGTGCACTACGGAATTAATTCCAATAAAACATATTATTAATGACAGCCCAGTAACATTCCCAGAGTATGAAGTAACAGCCCGATGAAGATGTGCTTTCGTCTACACTGTATAAACGCTGACCTTTTTACAGTTGTTTAAATCACAGGACTAACAGTCATCTTCTTTTGGCACTCAGGGAACCCACTTCATGGCTCAGCCCACATGAGGTGACAGATCTGTTAAAGAAAGTGACAAAGAGCCACAATGTGTGAAATACTCAGTGATCCATACATTACAGGGAGCTGTTAAAAACCTATTCACTCAGCATTATGTTGCCCTGGAAAAATGCAGCACTTTGCTCTGCATAACGTATATAGTGTATAACGCACACACACTATTTTAAATGTTTGCTAGACTATAAGTATCTACAGCATACGCTTAGGTCTCTGACAGGCTGTAAGGATAGTAGACATGCAAATAAATGTTCAGTAATTTCCAATCTTATTTATTAATTGGACCTTCGTAAACCATTACTAATAGATTAATCATTAACATCCCCTGGGGACCGGCGCCCTCCTTTCCATTCTTTCATTTGGACACTCAGAAAGAGCCTCGATGAGGAATATTGCAGCTTATGATGTCCACATATGGGCAGAAACCATGCTCTTCACCTAAAACAACTTGAACTGTGTGTTTTGAATTTGAAAACAATGAACAATCTAATGGAAATAATAACAATGAGCACTGCTGTAACCGTCTAAACGATTCAGCAGTTTTAAAAGGAAAGCAATACCCCTGAATCATTAGTTTTTAGGGGAATTATCCACTTCCTCAGATTATTTTAATTAGTTCCATGGAGTTGCAAATTTCCTATACATAAAAAGATTAATGTTACATTCATTTTGGCTTTCATGTGTGCATGCTACACCGTGTTACACTCTTAATCTACCAAAATGTATCGCCATGTCAAAATAACCCATGCAAAGCAAGTTAACGCATCTCCTGAAATAAGGAATATGTCATGTTTTTGTTCAAGAGTTAAGCTGCAAAATCAATACCTATTGATTGTAGATTGACTGCTGCGTGGGCCTTGTTCAACTGGTCTTTACGTTTTTTATCTCCTTTCTTGATGTGAGCCATTTTCACCACCCACCATCTCACAACAACAATGTCACGAGGCCCAACTAATTACCCACTCAGTGTCACGGCACAGTTTTAAGACATAAGACACACCACAAATGATTTCCAATCCAGTCTAAATCCATACAGAGAGATGAGGAGAAACTCCTTAACTTAACATGTAAGGGAAAAAGGATAACGCATTAAAGGGGGCAATTCATGGAGAGATCCCCTATTTCCCTGTCCTTGAAAGGCCAGGTGTGCGATAGGAGTGGATGAAGAGATGTAACGAGACAGGAAAATAACACGAATAAGTTGATTCCTGTTTGAGCGAGAAATTCTGTCCACACACGGTGAAAATGAATCGGAGAGAGAGTCGGAAATAGACAAGATGTGTGCGAGAGAAGGAAAGGGTGTGAGAGAGGGAGACGAAAATAATTGAAACACACACACGCACATATGTATATACACATCAATATAAATTAACATATGTATGGGCACACTGCAGAGGGATGAATATCCTGTTGGTGATTTACTGTGTGTGTGTTGTTTACAGTAGGAGTGAAAGGGAAAGTCAGGTGTATATTCATCTTGGAACAGCTGGGATAACAGAGCTTTTTTAGGTTCACTTTTCCATTGAAGGGAGAATTTAAAAATTCAAAGACTGAAATGGAGACAAATAGTTTCAAACCCTATTGGCGGTTTTGAATTATTTATTCAGCTTAGATCTCAGTGCAGTAGCTCAGCAGAATACTTATCAAAATGATTCAGTCATATGATTCATTTAGTGGGAAAGCATTGTCGTCAGCGGAAGTCCATACAGATTCTGCGGCACGACGCGAATGAAGCTGTTGATCACTTTTTAATGTCCCCTCAGATATTGTTGCTGTCCTTTAACCGAACTGTAATCGAAAGGTGCAAATTCTCATTTGTGCCCGTATCCCTTACTCTGGCTCTTCAGTTTTTCGTGGGGGAGGCTTGGGCCTGTGTTTCTCAACTCAGCTCTTACTGTTTGGTGGGCTGATTGATCACCTCAGCTAAACGCCTTGGCCTATAAATCAGTACCTTGCTTCGCTCAGCCCATTAATCTTGTCCACCAACAAAGACAAAGAGACAATTAAAGACACATGGGTAGGCCTTTAAAATATGTTCATTTAATTGCCATAGCAGTTTATTAAGGGACTTGGGCAAGCTCAACTTAAACCTTCATTAACCATGAGATTTAAAGGGGAAGGTAGATAGCTGATGGTCCTGGGTGGGGTAGCGGGATGGGTTGATGGGTTGCATTTAATTCACAGACAGGACAAATTGATGTGTCAAATCTGTTATCTGCCTTTTCCCCACATGTGAGTCAGCCTGGTGTGATTGCTTTGCAGGACGCTGTATATTCATTCCTTTTATTCTGGGGGTTGATGTTGTTCAAGGCTGACGCATGAAAGAAGTCTCTGTAGGTGTAAACATCCTGTGGGATAACTGAGAATAATGTTTATGTGCATGTGGAATATGGCACGGAGGAATCCCGGCTTTGATTTGCTTTTCTTACGTGTTTCTTTCCTTGCAATTTTTAATGTATTTTTTTTTTCTTATTTTCTTCTGGAAACTAATTGAGATTTTGTTGCATTGATTCAAAACGGGTATCTGTAGTCAACATTTACTTTAAATGTCGAGGGAAAAGAGTCTGCATTTCAGGTTGCAATTGAGTAAGAAATTCTTAGATTAGATGATACAGGGGACAACATGAATATCTGTAAAATCCAATGTAATCCAATGCAGCAGCCCACTGATAAATAACACGTGATAAACTGTAGATTTTAAATTTTTAATGTCCAGTATCTTTTTAGAAGGAAGATGGTATTATAATTTTTTTTTAGTTGGTGTTGACTCTGTATTTTGAATGTGTTACTACCTGCTCAAACAGCTCCTCTCATTATAATCCAGTCCTGCTTAATGACACACTACGATAACATCCTCAGTTTCAGAAATGATCATAGGCCTGTGTAAAACACCTCTTTGACAGTTATTTGTAGCGCTGCTGCATTTGCCCTATTTGTTTTGCACAGCTGTTGATGTTGTGCCGAGCAAACTATACTGTTTGAAATGTGTCGATGCGACCCGCTGTAAGCGCCCTCACTGCACATCCTCTGCGTGTGAGTTTGTGAATAATCTCAGAACATCACACTGCCTGTACCAGAAAGTCTCTTATTTTGTGATGCTTCTGTTTTGAGATCCTCTCCTGCCTTTCATCAGTCATTGGAGAAAAAACACCTCCTCAGGGACAAAATGAATCTTTTGAAAATCCAACGTCATTTTTCTGGTCTTGATCTAAATCACAAATTGGTCCTCTTATGATCTGCATGAGAAAAGCAGACCGAGGATGATGTGGAGATAGCCTGCTCTAGCCAGGCCTGGGGGCCTGGTGAAAGCAGCACCTCCTTTGATGTTGTGACAGAGACTGATGAGGGATTGAGTCCAATGCATTTGCCGTTTGTATGTGTGTGTCTGTGTACAGCTGGATAATTTGGAATGTTAGCTGTATGCGCACAAGTAAGCACAATCAGGCCTACATGTAAAAATTGCCATCTAACTGATTATACATCATGTTTTCATTTATACTATATATGTGCCTAGTAGTGCATAAAGAGGATTTTACGAGTGCTACACATCTGTACAAACAAGTACATATACCAAATGTTGTCTGAGCCACTGCAGACTCGGTTGCTAGTTTTTGGACCTGTAGTCAGTTCACGTGTCTCTGTTTCTCCACAGCACCCGCCAGTGCCATCTACTGCTGGATATCTTCAACTCAACAGAACACGAGCTCACTGTCAGTGCTAAGAACAACCAGGACCTGGTACTGCATGCCAGCGAATGCCAAAGGTGAGTGGAAATCTTAAGAGGAGATATAGTCATTCTTTGTCCCTTACACGAGCGGTTTTCGACCTGCATCCTCATGGTGGTCATTTTAATGCAAGAAGCAGTTAAAATATTTGTTAATTTTTAATTGTACATTTTTTTAAATGTCTTATCAGAGATAAAGTCTATTTAAATGTGCTGGTGCCACTCTAACCCTCTGTGAGAGTGGATTTTCCTCACTGGTACACCAGAAGAATTATGATACTAGACTAGGCTGGAGGCTAGAGCCAGAAAATGACATAAGACTGTGCCTGTCCACTATTGCGCTGCCAAGAATAGATAAATTGTGTGCAAATCGGCAGGCCCAGAAATCTCACAAATAGGTAAGAAAAAACGAAATCTCAGGCACTGTCCCCGCCCTCCGCCACATCAACATTCCCCAGCTTGTGTCTCAAGTCAGGAAGGTGGTCCCTTGGCCAAAATAGCTTCTTATACAGACACCTTGTGGATCACAGAAATATTTGCATAATCAGTACTCTCTCCCAAACTTTTATTAGAATTTCTTTCAGCAGACATGGCTTTTCATTCCACAGTGTGTGCTTTGCTGCTAACCATTTTTTCATAGTTTTCAATCCTCACACTGACAATCTACCCATGGATTTGCAAAAGGGGCTTTCAACGTCGTGCCTTAGCTGTTTGTATGATTATGGTCATATTACAGTGCCACCACAGGTGTTAAACAAAGGAACCATTTCCAGGGTCAGCTTTTGTCTCATTAACTACAAAGTGAGTGGAACAATTATCTCCACCGTATCTACCTAACATGCTATACATCCATGTCCATTTCGATACTTGTCTGTTTACTTGCTCGGTGTCAGCTGAGCCCTCGGGCAACTCTCCAGTCTATCACTTTATTTCGCTTGGTTCTTCATCCTCAAAGCACACACACATGCCGTTCACATCATCACTGTCCATTTCTGTAGTTTACCTGAGTCTTTTTCTCTTTCTTAGCTTGTCATATCACTGGAAAGTGGCAAATTATGATTCCTGTCAGGACTGTCTCTCCTGAGTGTCCTTTGCCATGAGCAGAGGTACACCACCGGTGACTCATAGGCCCTCTCTCCACAGGGGTGGAATGTTATTATGTGGGGGCATTAGGTGGTGGATGGGGATCTTTACAGATAGTGCCGACAGCTCATCACTCACCCCATTCCAAATCCTCTTGTGCCAAAATAAAGATCAACAAGCGTTTCAGCATTTTGTCAGTGTTAGGGTCCACGAGGAAGATAGTTCTTCAAGACTGTAAAAAACTCATTTTCTGTACCTATGTTTCATCGTGTTAATGTGATGAAAAGGTTTGGCACTGAAAAATCTAAGTCTATTTTTTTTGTGTTTTATATAAAACAACCAGCAAATGCCTTTAATAGGATTTACAATTTTAACAGAAGACAAATAGCTTGAGTAGACGTTTTCCTTGAAGTTGAGAGAGGTTACAAATGTGTCCTCTCTCTATGCAGTCTGGTCTGCTTTTCATTTTGTCATATATATATATATATATATATATAACCTATCATATGCAGTATTTTAGATATACACACAAGAGATGTAATGGTACGGCATTTTCATATGACGATTATCATGACCACTCTTATCATTGAAAATATTGATTTCACTAAATTTGTATAGAAAACCACTAATAAAGTTAGCAGCGTTATGCACTTTTTGTTTGAATGAACATTAAAATAACAGCAATTAGCCACAGCCTTCAGTAAACATGAAAATATTAAACGTGCAAAGTATTAGCAATGGCATTATTACTATGGAATAATAATAACAAAATAACATCAGTAAATAAGATAAAATAGAATAAAATAAGATTACTGGTGCAAGATGAAACTCAAGGTAAGTTATAGTTACCCAGTCTTACTGTTACCAAAATCCATATGTACAACTATATTGTTTTATAATATATTATTATTCTCTGAGTCTCTGATTAAAATTTTAAATGGTAAAACTAACTGTTGGGAATTTTACAGCAGTTAAATTGTATTAATTGTATTATAATTAGGGCTGCAGCTATTGATTTGAGTATTCTACCGATTATTCTAGCGATTAATCGAGTAATTGAGTAAGAAATACAGTATTTTTTAGCCTCGATTTCTCGAGGAATCGTTTCAGCCCTAATTATAATTGTAGTTTAACAGTAATGTAAATATGTTATAAATGTCGTACTTTTCAGAGCTTTTTTATAATCACAAAACCTAAATAACATAGATTTAGTTGTTGTATATTCTTTGCAGCACAAAGTATTGCGTGGTAGACTTTTGCAGCTCGAAACAAGGCCGTGCACTCGTAGATCTCCATCTACTGACCCATATTGTTCTTGTCTCTCCAGCTCATCCTCCCTGAAAATCAGATGGCCCTGTCATTTCATATTTCACATTTGTTCTATGATGAATGAGGTGTCAGATGCCCGATGTTTTCTGGAGTCTTCATCCGGGGCTAGTGAAGCTAATGCTTCTATCTGACACTCATAAAAATGACACTGTCAATCAGTCGTACTCTCCTTCTACAACAAAGCATTTCGGATGATACCATCGGGTTTACAGCGACATGAATACAAAAAGAAGGAAAATCTTAATGCATAAAGAGTTGAGTATTATGTGTGTGTAGAGGGGGTGTGGGTCTTGGGTTGTGACGTGGGATAACTTACATTCATTTAAATCTGGAGAGCACCTCATCGGGCATTATTGGTTGATTAAACATACACGGATGGGTACTGATCCTTTTCCAGTGCTTGGATATGTGAAGAGAAGAAATGCAACAGATGGACCCAAAAGCCGCTTTCATCTTCTCATATCATTCACAGACATGTCTTTTAGAAGGACTTTACCTCTTTGATATTGTTCTTTACTTGCGAAAGAAAAAGCCAAATAACCTCAGAATGTGAATGGCCCTTTGATGTTTGGGAGCCTCCAAAAGGCTCCTGTGATGGCCGACCCAAAACCTTTGCCAAGATAGTTCTAAACACTGCAGAATAGAATAGATGATGTGTACCTTCTCTATTTCTCTCTTCTTTTTTTTCTCTTTTTTTGTCTTTAAATGGTTTTTTTTGGAAACACGATTCCTCCTGCCTTTTTCAAAGAATGAGACCCATAGTTTTGTGTAAAAAGTAAAAAAAATAAATTGTCAGCTCGTGAGCTTGATTTCTATCCTGTGGAAAATAAACAAGCAGCACTCCAATGTCAGGCTTCCTTGGGCAATTATAACCATATTAGTGTTGAAAGCAGCACTGTAATATTCTGGTTTTTAGCAAAATGACTAGCTAATTGACAGTGGCCTTTTTAATCACCTCGAGTATAGAAAAGTAGCGGTGGAGTTTTATAAACCGAAATAGCGTGCACATTCACACGGCTTCGTCGTTCAGTACCCTTTCATTTGAAGGATGAAAAGAGATATTTTGCTATGTGACAGAGACCTGATTTCTCTAGACTCCAATCTTCAATCTAATGAGCAAATTATGATGAGGCTGATCAAATTCAACTTTCTATAAATATCAGATTATGCAGCTACTTCCATAAAGCATTGTGAGAACACACAATTGACTCCTCCTCTGTCAAGTCCTTTGGTTGGTTATGCCTTTGATTAGAAACTGAATTGATCCCAACGTGGAGGCACAAGGTACCGCCCACTCAGTGTCAACTGTATAAATGTGAAATCCATAGTGATAAAAAAATGGATTGAACAATAGCAACAAATATGAAAGCAGTGTCTGCATTTGTCACTGATCGTCGTGCCCGTTTTCATTGTAATAAAAATAACATTCAGTCGTCTGGATGCTCATTTCCTGAAAGTCATCCAGTGGCTTTTTTTTTTTCTTTGCCAGCAGCAGGTTGCCTCCAAGAATTTCTAATTTCTCAAACCCCCTGCATCAACACCGCATCTGTGTCTCCCCGGGGGTTCGGGCCTTCGGGGGGTTTACTGTACATCTCATCACAGCGTTAGTCCTTCAGCGCTGACTCGTCCCCACTGCCATCCACCCTCGTCTTTGTGGAGGCAGCCATGTAATATCTGCTACAGTAGACCAGGGGCTTGGCTGTCTCTGCAGCACTGTCTCATTTCATCCATATCTCCACTCCATTTACCATGCCTTTTGGCTCTGTTGGATCGTGCACACAAGGGCAGACACGCCTCATTGCATGAGATTTTCAAACAAAGCTTGTTTCCATGGTAACCACCTTTCCCCCATCACCTTTTTTATGGCTGCACAGAATCTATAGTCAGTTATCCCGTCAGTCCCAGTGCAGCACCAACTATCACTTGCTTTATTTCATTGGAATAATTACAACGCTGTGTATTTTTGGTCAATTATATAACCAACGCAAAGTGGAATTTATTCTTGCTGTGTCTTGTGCATTTAAGTACATATCCTCTCAGCATTACATGCCAAGTCTAATGAAAACAAGCAAGCTGGGTGTCCACTGAAGAAGAGTGGACAAGAACCGCGTTTTCTGGGAGTGATAAAGGCTGACTGCTGAGATGTGCAGGAGTTGATCCATGCTCTGTGTGTCAGCTTTACACCACTGTCACTTTTCTTTCTCTAAGTGTCTCTTGGAGCTTTTTCTTTTCTTTTTTTTTTTTTTTTTGCCTGTCTGCCCCTTGGGGATGTTTGTGGCCAGTTACCTAACTGGAGATGAGTGAGATAAGATATGCAAACAAAATCTTTCAGAATGTGCAGGTATTTTATATGTCATCTACTTGTTTGCCACAGTTTTTTTATGTGCCTTTTTTGTGCATACACTCTGTTTATTTAGATGTATATTTGTGTAGATAGATATAGCGGACGTAGAAGATGTCCCTGGATAACTGTCTGTCAATGCAGTCAAACGCCATCCACCTGAGTGTTATGCTTAAACTGTATCAGTTGATGGCCTGTGATGTGATTGTATCATCCGTATAATTTAACAAATCAGTGATGCGTCATCATTCACAAAGCCTTTGACTTGAAACAGCACAGACAAAACGAGCTTTCCCTATCAACCATTGCAATTGTTTGCAAAGCCCCAATTTTGATGATAGACAGCACATGAGTGATTTCTCTGTACAGAAGCCTTCTTGAATACCTATACCCACCCAGTAATTGGCCGTAAAGATTTGTTTTTACTGCAGCACATCATATTGAGCGAGACAAATATGGATGGAGCGCTGCTGCTGCCTCTGCAGCTGCTGGAAGCAAAGGGTTACGCACAGTCAGCCGCAGTCTAAAAATAGATTGCAGCTCTTGCCTGCCTCTGCACAAGCCTCTATGGATCTCCGCCCTTTTGCACGTGAGCTAAAAATAACCAGACAAAACACACACTTGCACACCCTGTCTGTTCGTTGCTCTCAGCTTCTCCCCGGTGACACGACACAATCACGGACGTATAAAACAAAGCCAAGGCGTCGATAAAAAGCTCGTCGTCCTGATAAAAAGCTCATTCTCCGAATGATTTATGATTTTTGTTACGTTAGGCAGAATTAAAACTCTCCTCTGCATTTTTGCTTTTTGTTTTTACTGTAAAGCAAAAATGTACTTTATAGTGGCATTTAGGTTTTCGTCGAGTTGCACATATTGGATTTTCATGGATCTGCCCAACCCTGCAGTGTTTTAATTGGCTTTGATTTGCTGTCCATGGTGGAGGTGAGAGACCTTGCGGCTGAGATGGATCACGGCTGTGCACTGGTCAGATGAAAGGGACCATATGCTCTTTAATGTGGTTATCATGTACTTTTTGTCAGAGACAACACAGCATTTAATTAGAAAGGGGTCTCTGTGACCGGCTCATTTCAAGATGATATTGTTATGGACATTAAACAGGCCTCAGAGATACGCTTCACTGAGTCATTTGGACAATAGTGCCAGAAATTGCGCTCAGTCTATAAAATAAAATCACACAATGATATTGTTATAATACAAAAATCAAAGTGATGTGACTGTCATCTCCTTTGTGACATGTTTTGGTCATTTTAAAGCCAGAGCTGGGATCAAGCAAAATACACACCGTTAAGAGAGGCTGCTGGTTTAACGGCACTAAAGGTTATTGGCAAGGAGGCGTCACCAAAGCCATTGCAATGAATGGTAGTATACAATCACTGTGGGGCCTATTAACAAAAGAATGAGCTGAAGATGTCTAAATATCAGCCAGAGACACCAGCTCTGTGGGTTTTTGGGGGCTTGAGAACCCATAACGTTTCTGCCCTGCACCCCCAAGTTCCAAGCCATAAAAATAAATTTGATCAAAATATGATCAATGTCTTATTAGCAGGTGATTCTTGATGTGTTATCGATAAATGTGATATATAAGCAAACTCTGCTGATTAATGGTTTAATACACACATTCTAGTAACATAGCAGTGTGTCTTGTAAAGTTAGAGAGGCTTTAAAGCTGACTATTAGGTTAACTTTGCCCGTTTGAGGTTTGTTGTGCTTATATAGAAATAAAGGTCTCTTATAAATATGTAACAAGTCATTAACATGCAAAGGCATTTCCTAGGGCCAGCCCCGTAAGCGCTAATAATGGGACACTGGCATCCAAATTAACTTGTGGAATTCTTTGTAAATGAGCTTCACTTATCGCGGTGCTTATTTGTTGTGGCACTATGGGTTTTGTGTGATTTGCTTATTAATTAATCCATTAGCTGTAGCCATTTACCACCATCAAGCAAACATGATGAAAATTAAGTGGGTGCCCGTTTCCTTTAGTCAAACTATGAGGAGAGGATCCCCTACGAGCAGAGTAACACTCCGGCCCTGGAGAAACTCATGTGGGAAGCAGTCAGTGATATGAGATTTTAGTGATAAAGCACAGTGATAATTTGGAATGGATGCACACGAAACTTACTTCCTGACATTTATAAAGGGCACATTAAACACAACATGACCTACTCTTTGTAATGTGTTGTGTTTTGAAATAATATTGGTGTATTATTCTTTGTAGTAGCCATGTACATGTATTATATAGGTAATTTGTGTCTTATGTCCTCCATTTCAGCTACATTGAGGTTCATTGTGAGCCACCCAACACTAAATGGACCCAAACAACATCACTTGTGTGCAGGTTTTTGATTTATGCGTGCCTTTGGAAGATTATGTTATCTGAAAGCAAAATCACTCTGTTCACACTGGTTCGAAAGACATCGATTTGAGCAAAATCAGTCCATCCATCCATTCACCCTGTCGTTTTTTTCCAGCAGCCCAAATAGATTGCGATCAGCTGGAGCTGGGGGTCGGGAGATGGGAGGATGACGAGGTTTAAATGGGCTGAAAATTTGGCCTGGAGATTTTCCACAATGGTCCCAGCTCAGAGCACAGTCATGTATTAAAAGCCTTGTAATGGGAGAGATTAGTCTCCAAGTCCACCTAATCCTTAAAGATTCCACAGTCCAATCAATGAGAATGCGATGAGCCAGAGTAAAAAGCTCTTTTTGGGGTTCTTGGGTTATATTGCATTTTTTTTGTGTCCTGTTTGTTTATCTGTCTATTAGCTGGTTTACAATACAAATAGTTTTATATTTCTGCAATAAGTGAGTGTTTTTGCCACTAGGAGGCAAAAAACATCCAAAAATAAGCACGCACAGACACACACAAAGTCTGAAGTGTGAACAGCATTTTATAACAGCGTTTTTTATAGTTAATATGTTAACAACATTTGCTAACTCCCAGCAGCACGTATTAATTGCTGAAATCATGTTTTGGCTGCCTGATGGATGAACATTCACTTCTTCTAGCTCTGTTTTGGTCTACCTCGAATGTTAAGTACTTGATTTTCTTCACCAGCTCTGTGATTACTTTATCAGTCAGCTGTATCACGTTAGAAAGGAACCATACAGTCAGCTTATTAGAATCTGTGTGGTGCAAATCACAGCCCGTGGTTTTATGTTGCAGGCAATAAAATCCAAAGCAACAAGATGAAAGAGGCTAAAACTTGTGTTTGCCGGTACTTCTGCTTGTCACTATAAGTGATCTAATCTTGGTACAGACTTTTGATTCAATGTTGGTAATAACAAGTACATTTTTTTTCACAGATATATATTCAATTCTCTGACTCATTTCAAAAGTGATTCACTACATCGTGTTATAAACATCATTTGTATTTGTACCTAAAACACAGTAACCTTTTTTATGTCCTGCTAAAGTTAAATACATATTGCCTGGCATGACAGCTCTGCATTATAGATCCTATTCTCATTCTGAGTAGATCGGCATCACTCAAATGTTACCTCACACAGATGTCCAGAACCCCGATGGGATCCTTAAATCCTGATAGCTGTTCTGTGACTCAGTCTGCAAAAGGGCTGTTGTCCCTCTCTGACAACATCAATAGACCATGAACAGGTTGTTTGGAGACATTCGTGTGGGTGTTCTCTCTTTCACTTGTGCAGAAATATATGTGTGCATTGGGAGAACCTAGACCTATTTTGTTGTGGCTGTTAGAAGGATCATGCAAATGTGTATTTGCAGACTTTCCTCGTTTGCATTGGGACGTTTGAGTACACGACACGTGTCCTCCCAAGCCTCTGCAACCTCTGTTTCCCAGAAAAACCTTGGTGGTGTCAATTGGCAAAGATGTAGGAATGTGGAAGTGGACTTGACTTTCACATTAACACTTCAATTACTTGAAATCATTGTTGCTGTAAATAAGATTTATAGGAAATACTGTAAAGCTAAACGCTTGCTTTTGTTCACTGGAAGACATTCTATTCAGCGTCCCACCTATTTGAAGTGTCAGTTTGAATGTAGTCATCTGGCTCTCAAAACTTCCAATTATGTGTCCAAAGAAAATAAGTTCCAGACCTTGTCAAATGCAGTGGCTTCCCATTTAGAGCCAATTTGCATCAGTGAAACAAGGTATTTTTAGACCTGGTGTGCAACCTGTGCTTTTGAAGATGACTGGAAATGAAAAGCAGTGCCCATTTGAAGATGGGACTTCAGTCAATGACATAAGCCAAGTGGCATTGATCTTCAAAGGCAGATGCATTTGGAGTGTGTGGCATGGCAAAAGCAGAAGCTTTTGTCTTTGTTCTCAAATCTTAATAGTTATTTAATGTGTGTTCTGCTTTGTTGTAAAGGCTGTGAAATGATAATTGCATTGCCTGATGTGCGCCGACCTTCTTTGATGCGTGTGTGTCTCTGGACTCATTAAGACTTGTGTTGTACAAGTTTGATTTCATTAACGACTTGCAAAAGGTAAGGCAGGAAAGACAGCAGCAAAATCTATAAATTGTTCCTCTCCGTTGGATACGCTAATGTTTAAAGTAGCAAAACGACTACCAGACTCATCCCGGATTCTGAGCCATTGTCTCTCCTTCCTCGTTGCCTGTTTGGGTTTTCTCTCCCACCCTTTGTTAAATGGAGATTGTCTTAACTGCCTGGACTACACACTGTTCGTATAATCTCTGTGTGGTAATTCATTTCAATTCCATTTCATAATAGATGAGGGAATCTGTTATGAAAAAGCATAACAAAGCCCTGACCAGCATAGCCTTGATGAAAATGCACCAATTGTACATGGATCCACTGTTAAAACGCTGATTAGAATGAATATCTCAGTCTATTGCACTGTGGCTCTTGAATATGCCTGTGAACACTAATTTGTCCGCATTGGCTGATCTGTTCAAAGCAGCGATTTATCCAAGTTTAGAAAAAGGGAGTGACACTCACAGATTCTGCTTCTATAGAAACCTTTTATTGTAGCTTAGCGTCCCGTGGCGATGGATGTTCAGGTAATTTGCAGTTAGCTGCCCACCTCAAAGTCACATTGTCTCTCGGTAGGAAATGGCTGAAATACTCAGGGCACGGTGAAATGGACTCCTGGTGGACCTTTCTCCCTGTTTTGAGAGAGACTCTGATGGAGTCTGGCTCTTAGCTGAACATTTGATGTGAAGCCTATCATTCATTTTGACACCGCTAAGAGGACTGCAAAGTACTAGGTTTATTTCTGTATGAAAGCAGAGCTTTATAGTACAATAGAGGTGTTGGCATGTTTTAATGCTTCATACTGTTGTCAGATCTGCTATATCAGTCGGATATGCTGATATTCTTTAAAGACTCCAGCAGGATAGTGAATTAAAGTCAACATAAGCTAGAACAGACCCATGTCCAATGATTAAACAGACAGAAAGGCAGAAATATGCAGGTCCCATAGGATTGATTTGGCCCACGTGACTGTGTGACTAATTTGTTTGGCTGCATCACACAAACACCATTCTTCATCGCAGTACGAGTTCAGGTTGTAAATGTTCTACAGAAAGGGGCCCCTGCTTCGTGGAACTGACAGGCGAGGTTTTATTACTGGACTGCTTATTGACAAGCCCTTTTTCAATACAGCCGAAAGCCTCGGCAGATGTCCTCAGTACTTGTTAGCTTGTTTAGTAAAATGCAGAGTCACAACAGCGTCTCTGTCTCCTGATTTGAACTGTAAATTTGTCCCGTGTATACTCGAGGGAAGACTTTGGCAATAAACACTCGGGCTGTATGTTAGAAATAGCAATAAACTGGTCATACTATAGACTGGAACGTTGGACTTTGAAGGTTGGCGAAGAAATAATTTACAGCTTGACACACACTTGTGCACCCACATAGCAAATACAACAGCACATTGATTTGTCATCAGGACAAAAATGTAAGCAAGATATTATCGGTTAATATGTTAATGTAGACAAACACAGTGTGTGATCTGTGGAGGATAAGGGTAGCAAAATTCTCACTGTCAGATTTTTTTTTTGTGTGTGTTTGTGGTTAATATTGCAGATGTGCTTGTCACACACCCTCCGTGTAGTGGATTGGCCATGTATTTTGTATACAGTTGATCAATATTGCAATACCTATGAGTCTATGAGCATGGAAAATTGTTGTTTGGATTCTATGCAAGTATACACACATCACTGTAGTTAAACATTTCAGAGGTAAGACTGAACCTGAAGCTACATTTCTTTCTGGGAACGGGAGAGGATACAGAGAAATTACAGTATATTAGTATGGAAAGTATATAAGTGAGTAAAGTAAAATGCATTTGTAAGTTCCTCTCCTATCTTGTCTTGCAGGATGGCGATCCAGGTCGACAAGTTTGACTTTGAGAACCTGCCACAGATGGACCAGGAGATGCTTCGCTTCGCTAATCCTAAACAGCTGGAGGAGGAGCGACAGTGTGCCCAGGGCTGCCAGATTAATAGCAAACTGGGCATCTGTTGGAGCATCATATCCTTCCACACTACATGTCTCAGCGCCTATATAGAGACTTCAGGTTTTGTGTGTTGCCACAATAGAGAGCTTCGCGTTTGCTGTATGTTTTAACGCGCTCAGCCTCACCTAACCAATTGCAGGTCAGAATTTCCAGTAATACTCATGGGTCAGTCAGATCCACCCAGCTGTGTAGTTTCTCCCGAACGTTGTTGTTGTTTGTTGTTATCAGTCAGTCCATTGAAACGAGACATCTGGCTCTTACATCTGGAGGCCCTCTGGCCAGGAGGGAGCTTGTTTTACTGACAGATGGGAAAACGTATGGTGAAGTACTTGCTGCTCTGACACTATGAAGTGATGTTTTAGTGTGTGTAGTTTATGTGTTGTGTGAGTAATTCAACACAACCAGGAACAGGAGCCAAACACTTCCCACAGGCTTCTTCTTTATGCATGAGCTTTGTGGTCCATTGGCTGGTTTATTTGACACCATTGTTGGTTGCATCATGCCCTCTTTCTTCCATTTCCCCACAGGGAGATGACCTCTTTCTATCTATGCCTTTATACTTGTTGTCTCTTTGTCCTCTGTCCTATCATTTCATACACCATCAACAAACAAATGAACACAATTGTTGAAAAATAGGTTCTAGCCCACGTGTCATGTCCGCATCAAGCTGTTCCAAGTGTAATTTGTAGATTTTAACAAGAAGAGAAGAGGACTGTAGTGGTGATGTCATCGAGAGATAAATACCGGACAGTATATACAGTACAACTAGATCAAAACCTTACAATTAGCATAGCTATTGTACAATTTGGTGGTCTAGCACAACTGCTTTCCATTCAACTAAATTAAAATATATTTCAGATTGTAGTACTTTTGAAACAATACTGATCGCCTTTAGGGCAGATTGCTTTGCTAAATCCTGAGATCAAAAGGGAGTTTACTGTCCCCGCCAGAGTTGTTTTGTTTATACTACAAGCAGCTTGATTGATGATATTTTTCTTATTGTTTCTGGAACCATCGGCTCAGAAACATGGACAGGGTGGGCCGCTAAATACGGTACACCTGAAAGAGGGAATCACATAATCTTTGATTGATTGATGTCTAAATGTTAAGTTGGCTCACTACCAAGCTCCAATTAGTGTAACTTAAACAACATGCAGACTATTTTTCTACTCAACACTATTAGTAAATTGGTATTTGGATCATTCTTTATTTGTGGACAAAGTAGCTTGAGCGGTGATAAATGATGTGCAGCATAGCCCCAGTTACTCGCAGAGATCTAGGTTATGTACAGTATACAGTGCATGGTGGCTCAGTGGCACTGCAAAGCAGAGACATGAGGAAATGCACCGCTCACTTCTCTCCGTGTCTGTCCGACTCCAGGCCCGGAGACACTGAGATGGTGGAAACGGGATGTAATTGGTTGCAATCCCCATGTGATTCATGTCTTTACTAAGGTACTGTAACTCATCTCTACTGGTACAATAAGAGTAAATTAAGCTCATTTACCTTCTAAGAAGTTGTAACGTCCGGGCGTTAGAAAATCCAGTAGCCTATTGAAAACCGCAATAACATATTGATTATTATTGGTCGAAAATCCAATAGTTCAACAACTGTATAAAATACACAAAATTGGAATCAGAGGCTGCCCCCAATATATATTTAGAACAGGTTTTTTAATTGGTAAGGCTATGTGTTACATCGGTTGTATATACTGTATATGAATCAGATCGGGTATATTTCTGCATCAGTTTTAGACAATGCAGAAAGCCTCACTGATGACAACACGGTATTATATGGTGCATGTCAATGACACGTCACGTCAATGCTGTAACTCTGAAGTCAATATCAGCATAGTATGTTTGGTTTTTTTCGGATGCCCTGTCTATGCACTCGTACTGTCCTTCCTCTCAAATTTAATAAGCAGGTTCAGTGTTGTGGGTGCTACTTATTTCACCCATTATTCCGAATGTCATCTGTACAAATGATCAGTTAATGGCTCATCATATTATATGACAGCCATATTTGTTATGATATAGCAGTCAGACAACCGTAGTCAAGCCTGCGGCACCGGAGCCACATGCGGCTCCTCAGCCCCTCTGCGGTGGCTCCCCCCCGTAGCTTTGACGAAAAATAACCTGGAAAAAGATAATGGTTATTGTTATTTTATTTAGTTTCTTGTTGCACAGTGGACAATCTTTCGAATGGAACTAATTTTATCTGGGAGTTCAAGGTGATACTGTGACATCGAAAGAAAAAGATGTTTTAATATTTCCTCAACTAAAATATGCGTCACACCGAACTACACCCACGGCCTTCGGCTTTACCCGCAGGTCGCTAATCTTGAGTTTCAGAGCCCCGTCCTTTGTCAGCTAACCGTGGATAAATCCAAAAAAAAAGAACAGGCTCGGAGGAAAATAGAGCGTTTAATCCTGCGTGGACAGATTCATTTGCCTTCACTGCAGTGGTTGATATGTGGTTAGAAATTAGCAAATAATACAAAATGTAACGTTGAAAGACATTTTCAGAACAAGCACACAGCATTTGCTGAAAAGTACCGATCTGGAGATGAGCGAAAAAGAGCGATCTTGGAGCTTCTGCAGAAAGCTGAGCAGAGCAAATATACTTTCAAGAAGTGGATCAAGTCTCCAAACTCAACTACTGCTGCTAGTTTTGTGGTAGTTCAGGAGATAGTAAAAGCGGAGAACAGATGAAAGAATCATTCATTAAAACATCAAAGCATCTATTCTCGGACTTCTCCATAGTTTTTCTGTTTAATTTGGTGTCTTCCTTTGTTATAATAGGTAAAAATAGCAATAAAATGTCAGTTTTCTTCAGAGTCGTTCTATAGGCGTGGCTTAGGTGATCAGGATGATCGCCTCATGATAGAAGAGTTGCCTCTTCAATCCCCTGCTCCTCCATGTTGAAGGTTCCTGATCAAGACCCTAACCCCAAATTACTCCCGACAAGCAAGGGGGCCTTGCACGGTTACCTCAGCTGTCAGTGTGTGAATGTGTGTATGAATGGGTGAATGTGAGGCAAAACATTTTAAATGCAACAAACTATAATTTTGGTGTACGTAGTATAACTATATAAAACTTGTAGTACCATCATTTTAAGGGTCAAATATGTTTTACAAACTTTATTTGGTGGGAGAGGGGGTGGTAAGGGTTGCAGACCCCTGGTCTACCCTGTGATCTGTTTAGTATTGTCCGGCTACAGCACTATGAACACCCTTTACAGCTGATTGTGTCCACAACACAAAGCATGTGTGACAGGTAATTCATGTGGGGCCCTTTTCATGTTTATTTACAGGCATTCTTTATTGTAGAGCTCCTTTACCATAAGGAGACAAAAGAAATGTCAAATGTTAATTTTAGTAGCCGTCTGTGGTATTTGAGGCTTTATGCCCAATG
Source organism: Brotula barbata (assembly GCA_900303265.1). NCBI lineage: Eukaryota > Metazoa > Chordata > Actinopteri > Ophidiiformes > Ophidiidae > Brotula > Brotula barbata. The sequence continues at coordinate 95,928 of OMNV01017468.1, forward strand.
TCCTTGGGATCATGGAATTTGAAGAATTTTCCAGTCATAAAAAGTTATGAAATATCAGCACACAACCACCAGAAAGCACAGAGTAAATCCATTGTCCCATTTGGTACACTGGTACACTGATAATTGTTCCTTAATGCAAAGTGGGTGCTAAAAACCCTTGGGTTGTTGGTCAGGCTTAAAGTTTCAGTTCAGCAACCTAAACCACGGTGGTTGTCATTGCTGTTTAGTGTTGTTTTCATTTCCTGCAGCAGTGGACCAGAAAGTGTTCTGTGCATATGCAGAACAGGTAAGACCACTTTTCAGTTTCACTTTCAGTACTTATTATGATGTACCTATGAAAGTACCACAACCTCAAGTCAATAGAAATGTGAATGTTTCTCTCATTCAAATTGAAGACCATACCCTCAACCTCTATGTCTTCAGTTAAAATCTCCCAATGAGCTTACAGTGATCCAAAATAAAAAGTAATTTAAAATGGCTGAAGTTAATGAATGGAGCTAAATAATGTACTGTATCGGCTAGTAGTCTGTATCCAGACGGATTATCTGGATAATAAGCTCTAATGGTCGGACTCGCATTTAAAGTGATTATTTGATATTGTGTCTGCATTTTGATTGGATCTCATTAGTGGGTAATAACTCGTTTTGCATGGGCTGTCACTGTCTGAGTGCCAGGTGCACATTTTATATTTACACCTGCCTACGTTTACAGAGATCCATTCATATCCAAACCACTTCTCCATGTGATCTGCCAGGTTGGATCGTATTGTGCAAGCATTTATACCCAATTATATTAACACGTGTTCCTGCCCAATCCGGATATTGTATCTAGATGCAAATACCATTCGATTCAATAATTCAAATTAGGCCTTAATTTTACCTCCATTGAAAATGCTTCTCCAATCCCAGTGTCAAGAGTGCAACACAGTTTCAGATGACATCATTTGGTTATTTTAATCCAGCCCTTTGACTACTGACAGCCATAGTAATGATGGTCCAGCTGCTGTAGAGTTTCATACGTTGAATAAATCTTCAAATGATAATGCGCCATGCTTCTTCATGCTGTTGTCCTTAATCACACTCACCCCTCTCTGCGGCGTCATGGAGAGGCCAGTGTGGAGGGAGTCCTCAACCAGCTGGTCCTGGAGCATCTACAGCTTGCTCCTTTGCAGTGGGGTGAGTTCTTTTGTCTCTTTTCTTCTCTTCTCTCTCTCTCTCTCTCTCTCTCTGTCTGTATCTCTCACTCACTCTCTCACTCTCTCTGTGAGTGTGTTTGAGTTGACTTCACACAGTTTCTCCACGGTCATGACTGAATGTCTTTAAATCTCACCTTTGGAGAGTTGCATATGTTTTTCAAAGAAATTCGGGCTCATATGCTTTTTCTTTGATAGTGTTTTCCATGTTTAGAGTTATGTTAGTCCGTTCGTTAGTACTAAAACCACCAGAATGGGTCTCAAGCCATGTTTTTATTTGCATTCATAATGAGTTGCTTGCTATTTTGGACAAGTGTAGACAGCAGCTTGGGAAATGTGGTATCGCTGGGGACGCACAGAATTCGTAGGAGCCCTCTTCACTCGCACCATCTGTGATCATCCTCTGAAATGACTTTTGATTTACTGAGGTTGTTTGTTTTCTGAAATACCCAGTCTTTCTTTGGGCATGGCCAGCATTTGGATTAGTCAGCTGGGGCTGTCCTGATTTTGAAGGGAGCAAACAATCTGCTAGGTGCAGTGACACGGTAGATGATGTATGGAAATGGAGGCGGCTCTTGAGAAAGGAATGGATGGATCCAAAGCGAATACTTCACTGGATTCAATGATGTCCAGATGTTTCAGTATTTGGAATGCAGCTGCTTCAGTGAAGGATCATCCTTGAGAATAAAGATGTGGTGAAGTTGGCTGAGATCCACCCATTTTTTTTTTTTTTCAACAAATAGGTGACACCGTAGGAACACAATATCACTGGTTTGAAATTGTACAGCCTAAGTGTTATTTGACTGCACAAATTAGCAATTGTCTTTATTTTCTTATTGTTATCAAGTTGGCTGTGGATTTACTAATAACGAGCGAGCTAATTCGCCTCAGACCATTTGGATGCCTTTGAGGATTTCAGCATCCCGGAGCTGTTCTGTAGAGACAAAGCTTTATGGACTGCAAAAATCACAAAAGAAATATCCACAACCACGAACTGGGTTCATCCAGTAGCCTGTTCACCATATGACCTGGTGTATGGTTGGTATAATGTTTCAACACCGCTTGACGTCACCCAACCAATTCTGGTTTGCATTCATGCACACGCCCCTAACCCTTAGTTTGCAGGCAAATGTATGGAAAGAAAGCTGTGTGTGAATGAGACTTTAGCAGTCCCCTGAGCAGCACTGCAAGAGGCAAGTATCCTTTTTTTAATTAGAAGGTGGAAGCTATTCACTTCTCACTACACCGCACTATTCGCTACTCCTATCCTGTGAACAGTCTTGTTTATTTCAGTCTACCCCAATGAAATCATATTAATATTTTTTTTTTATCCAGTAGGTGAGTCCGCAGAGTGTTTGAAGAGCCGCT
>OMNV01017468.1:101973-114628 GCA_900303265.1 Brotula barbata
ACATACAGATGGCCATTTGGAGGAGTCTAAGGCGCCGGCTTCTCAATACACACCGGGGACACCTCATGGAATAATATGCCTTTAAGCTTTTGTCAGGTGCCAAATGCCCTGGACACTGCAGGGCTGACAAATGGCCCTGCCAAACAGCCCAGACTCTCCTACCACCGAGGCTCAGTTGTGATGTAATGAGCAGAAACACTGACTTGAAAGAGCAAAAGGCAAAGAATACAGGTTGACTTGTTTAGTATTTTGACTGCACCTGCAACTGGTAATATTTCACAAAGTAGTTTGCGGTGAATGCTGTGGCGGAAGAGGTCCATTAGGAAGTTTACTTCACAGCCACCGTAGAGCAGCGTTGCAATGCCAGTAACTTTAAACAAGACACGATGGTCGTGCATCTTGTCCGAATTCACCTTGAGAGCTGAATATTTCTGTCGTGCCCCCACTGTAAACACACACACACACACTCACACGCATGCGCACGGACAGAATTTGTCATCTTATCTCCCCGACGCATCCACTCACCAAAGGGAGCTCAGCGAGGCTTAAATGTGTGGCAGGTGCTGTCCATTTAGCTGAGCGATGGGTGCAAGCGGGGCACTGGTTAGGCACAAGCTGATTTATCTGGTTGTTTTTCTGCTGTTGCCCAGGTGCTGTCACTCAGTCCCCCTAAAAGTCTCCCGTTGGACACAGTGGGCAGACCGTGGGAGGAGGCGGGAGTGAGATAGGAGGAGAAAGATTGCACTCCTTTTTGGAGGCTCTCTCTCTCTCTCTCTCTCTCTCTCTGTCTCTTGGGGTGATGCATGTGATGTACAGAGGCCGTTATACATCAGAGGAAAGGGACAGATATGCTGAAACGGGAGCTACATTCATAACGATTGCGTAGCACGGCTCACAATGGCTGTCCTCAGATCAGTTAAGGAGGTAATTGCGGCTCTTAATTTACCTGTCGAATTTCTCATCGTCACCAATCTCCGTGAGATTGCAGTATTTTTAGCCAGCTAATCACCCCGTTAAGAATAATAAAGTTGCCCACACTTTGTCCCAGGCAGGATAATGATAACACTGGAGTATTTGCTTTGTCAAAACATTCGATCGGATTAAGGGAGCAAATACGATAGGATCATTTGTTCTACTTTTGCAGGAATCATCGGTCTCATTCCATTGCTGCTTTGACTTTAATGTGGAAATGAGAGCAAAGAGAACAGCGACCCACTCTATGATTGCCCATTTAGCTTTTGCCTTGGTTCTGGTGTGGATCTAGACTTAGCACATTAAACAGGCTGGGAGCGTCTGTTTATGGGGCATTTATCACGGCTATGGAACAATCCAGGTTGTCGGTGTGTCAGTTTGGGTAGGCTGTAGAAATAAATCAAAACTCCTCCGGCCCGCCACAGATAGCACGCCGCACAATTTCCTCCTCATTTACAATCGTGGGATGGAAGAGGAGAAGAAAGGAAACCAATGGAATAGAACGTAATGTTTACGGGGATCCTAAATGCAATAAATAAAGTTATGTCAATGAAAAGTTGTGCAGGCTTTATATAGATTTTACATTTTTAGGCTATGCTGCGTACCGGTGATATACTGTATATGTCATGCAAGTGTAACAGCTATGTGTGTACATTGTGTGCCACAAATTAGACCGTTTTATGTCATTATGTGTTCAGATTGGTATGGATTCCTTGGGGAATAACAGTTCTCATCTCTGACAATAACCCAAATGAGTACTATCTGAATTGTTTATCCAGTGTATTTAATGGCGTAAGCATTCATCTCCTTGCCATGTTCAATATAAGGGCTGATGCTTTCCCCTCCTTATTTTTTCTGTGTAAACCTGTGTGTCTCCGTTTTTTTCCATCAAATAAAACCTGCTCCTTCATTGATTTCTTCAGAGGAAACAAGAATATCCCCAAAGGCTAGCTTTTCATCCCTGAAAGACATATTACCTGACATTTTTAAACACAACCAAGTCCAGCCTCCAGTTTCATTCTGAGAATGTTGGGAAGCCCTCGCCAAACAGGAACATAAGGACACGGCTGTTTCACCTGCGTTTGCCTTATTACACGCCGTTCTACACGATCGGTCCCGAGAAAAGCAAACAAGTCATTAGTAGACGTTTTTCTGCGTGTCCGTACATTTTAAATATTGTTGTGAAGAGCTGTTACATTGGAAGCAGTATAATTTAATGTAAAGAAATGGAATTGATTTTCCTCTAACAGTAAAAGGAAAGTGCAGTCATTCAGCAGAATATACAATGACAGTCAAGAGTTTTCAACAGCACATTTATAAATATGCTGTTTGGTATAATTGGCCTACAATTTAACAGTTTATTACACAATTCCATTAGGAGTTTAGAACATGGCAATTAATGGAACCCTCTCCGAGATGATTTACGTGTCGAGGAGACAATTTAAAAAACCCTTTTAGTACCTAGAAAACACATATTTTACAACCGTCTCAGCTATAGATTCTTCTGTTGTGATAGTGCCTAGTTATATAATGTCTAATATAACCACAATAGTTACAAAAAAAAAAGACAATTTCTAGTCTGGGCATAGTTGTCTGCATGGAGACTTGAGCTGTGCAGGTGCTTAATTAAATTTTAGCACGTTGAGATGACTGGAATTAGCTGCATGCAGTCCATACCTCTGAGGCCAACGCAGTTGTGTGGTGATCAGCCTTTGCAGTAATGAGGTTTTCTGATGCATTGAAACAATCGCTTTAATTCAAAAGAAATTCGGGGTAAAAACAAGACTGATAAATGAAAACGTGTTGCTGTGAGAAGAAAAATAAAAAGACTCTTAGAGAGATAGACAGGTTCTTCGATTGAGCTGCTGCATGTTTACCTCCTGTTGACAATAAACAGAAAGTTTTTACAAAGTAAAACATGCAAATGTAAAACAAATTGCGGATCTGCCGATGCACTACTGGCTTGTCTGCACCATCCTCTTTGTTCCTTGTTCCTATTAAGATTTATAAATACTCATTTATTATGAGTTACTTATTTATCTCTGCTGTTGCTCTCTTTTATTTTTTAAAGCCGTACTTTCCACTATTCTATTCCACTTCTATATGTGTGAAGATAGATAAGTAGATAAACAGATGCCATCTTTTTTATGTACATGTCATAAAGGGAGGACTACAGACTTTCAGAGAAGTCTCATTCAACACTGTGCGTATGACAATAAAGCTTTGAGTCTGAATGTGACATTATATCGGTTACAAAGTCTCGACTGGTGTAACAGTACAGCCCAAGTTTAATTAACCGTTATTGGATTTTATAGTTGTTAGCCAAGGCGTAGGTTTTGTATTAGTTTTGTTGAGGAAACAGATCAGTTTGCAACACACAAATGGCTTTGGTGTGCTCATCTACAGTCAGATCATGTGTCACGTCCACATTGACGATCCTCTCAGCAGTAACCAGGGCAGGGCCACTCTGAACCTTTAGCCTTATTCTCGGTAACATTGCTCACCGTCTTGGGCCCAGGATGCTTTGAGTTATAGTCATAATGCCACCTGTGGACGCCTGTGATTCCTGCCAGTTGCTTTGATGTTGCCAGGACATGACATAGCCCTTCAGAGAGAAATGTCACTCCATTGCGCTCATCTGTCGCTATTGATCCTCCTCAATGATGCTCTGATGGCACAGACTCATAATCAAATCTTTTTCCACATGAGTGAAGCAGGCCTGGAGACGCGCGTGACCATCCGTTACTGCGCTCAGAATTTTTGTCCTACACAATGAAATCAAAAGGGTCTGTGTCCCTATTATTCATTGGTTGCTTATCCACGAATAGATATTACTAAATTTGCGTGAGTAATGTAGCCTGCCGCTGTGTCGAGAATCTCATTATTTCGCCGCTTGAGGACAGAGCCACAATTTCGGCTTAACATCATTTTTAGGATCGCCTCAACGCTGCATGATGTTTCTTTATCAACACATTTTGTACAGTATATTTCCCTCAATTTCTATTATTAAGTAGATTTCCGTTACCTGTCACGGCCGACTCTGTAGCTTTGTATTTGTAGCCCTCTCTGACATGCCATCGCTCTTTTTTTTCTTTGCGGCTGCTAAGAAAATGTAGCAGGTGATCCATCTTGTCTGACTGTGGTGCATCTCAGATGTTGGTCAGGGAGTGATTCTCAGGAACAGCAGCCTGCTGACAGCCCTATGTCAACCCCGCGGGGTAACTGACACTTAAGTATTAAATAGACTGACCTGCTCACACGACTGACAGGTTGGCCCGGACACATACCGGTCATTGCTAAAGCAGGACGCCCAATAAGAACCATCGAGTCTACCCTGTTATCCAGCCGTACACCTCTGCGTGAAATATGATGTGTACCTTACGGAGCTGGAGGATTTGCCATGCAGGGTGTGCTGCGAGGATAATATGTGACTAGATGACAGCATATTATGAGGAGACGGGGCCCTCGTAGCTTCGAGCGCCACGGAGCATCATTGCGGCATCCCGGTACTCTGAAAGGCCTGAAATCTCGGTGTATTTTAAGAAGCACTTGATGAGAATACATTGTCACATTGTCACGTTATCCTTCTTGGCATCTCCCCTTCTCCCTCTTCTCTCCGATTTCTCACTCTCACACATATCTCTCATACACACAAACACCCACGCGTATACAGTAGACAAACAAGACTGACTTGACGCCGAGTTTGCAAATCTGCTATTTATGCCACTCACGGCGACGCTATTAATGGTCAGATAATGAATACTTCCGCGAACGAGCGTCATACGATAAAAGCTTTGTAACTCTAGAGATCGAGCGAAATGACAGACAGCGATATAATTAATCACTCCGGACAATTATCATGAATGTTGTCTTTCCTCATAAGAGTGACTGCTGTCATTAGCTATTGTACTAATTATCATTCATTAGCAGCCTTCATAGCTGTCAGCAAGGGCACATCAACAGGATAGAATATTAATAAAGTGCAAATGTCCTGTTGACAGCAATGCAGCCAAGTCAATACATTCAAATCACTTAACAGCTTTATGACTGTTTAAATGGAACTGACCCCATAAAACAGCTAACTAAGGTAGAATAAGCACATTGTCATTTGACTATGCACTTGAACCGTAACCTCAGGGTAACAGGGCGGTCCAGTAGAACATCGACTTATATAAACCCTTGCCTTCAAAACAGATTGTGGTTTAATGTGGATTCATTAACTTACCCTGGCTGACAGCAGGGCCCTCCCAGTCAGCTTTTAGCAGCGGTTTCCTCTTCCATCGCAGTCAGTTAGCAGTGATAAATCCATCTCTGTTGCCATTTATATGAATTCCCGTTCAGTCCTCCCACAGATTGTGGTCCTACATTGGAATGTGTTATCATATTCACTGCCTACCCGTGGCAAGAACTAAAATGCACGATCAGAAGTAGAATTTGAAAGAGGACTCACAGATTCTCTATGAAGTTAAAATGACACAAATGCTTTCGGGGGCCAACAAAAGTTTACTATGTTACTGGTTTGATAGTCAAAGAAAGAGACAGGCAATTGTATATTGCTTGTCATCACCAAAATAAATAAATAAAATATATTTCTCTGTCTAAATGGAGTATGACACATGATTGTTTAAACAGTTGCCATTGATCCATCACAGCCCTCATCCTGAATAAGAGGGAGCGCTGACTGGAAGGGGTAATTAAAATTAAGTCTGTAGATCGTCACTGAGCTCAGTAAAACTAATTGTTTTGTAGGCCTGGATGAATCGATCTGGAAGACTCATATTTAGTCCCTGACATAGGTCACGTTGTTCCTTCTCTGCCCCATTATTGTTGGAGCTGCGTTGAATAGAGCTCTGTATCGATTGTCTTGTTGTTCTTTATTCATCAGTTTAGATCTTTGAATATCTAGATTGTTGATTATACAGATAATCAGGCATCTTCGATGTAGCTTTGGAAACATACCTCCCAGGAGGCGGTTAGAACGAGCACGTCGACCGGACAGACAAACACGTAACAATGAATGCATTCAGGCAAACGTCAACAAATATGGCACGTGTATGTGGCAAGATCTACAAAAACCTGCGAGGCTTGAAGATCCCCCGGGCTAAGATGAAACGGTTGGTGAAGGTGCAGCTGGAGCAACCGTGCATTTCACAACGCCAGCTGTGGGTCAAGTGGCCTCCAGCCAGCGAAGGGAATGAATGACGCCAATTTGACGAAGATGCGGACGGCTTCCTGGAAGCAACCATGACGGGGGCGGAGGCAGACAGGAAACTCCAAATTATGGCAACCACAATCGTCAGCATTGCTGCTGAAAGGTTTTGGAGAGTGGAAAAGGGCGGAACCAAAAGCCAGTACGCCACGGGCCGTAGGGCAGAGAGGATCACACAGCTGAGACAAGAACTTCAAATTTTGAAGAGGCGGTTCAAAGGGGCAAATGAGGATGAGAAGATCGACCTGGCAGAAATTTGCGGCACCCTTAGGAAGAAACTATTGACTCTACGTGGAGCAGAGTGGCACTGGAGGCGGACTGAAGAGAGAGACAGGAAATGCACTGACTTCCTGGTAAACCCCTCTGGGTTTACCAAACAGCTGTGAGGTCAGAAGTGCAGTGCCCAACTCACGGGCTCAAAGGAGGAGATCTAAAATGTCTAAACACCTACAGTGATGCAGCATGAAGGGAAGACCTAGGAGAGCGCAGAGCCCTGATGGAGCCAGCTGGACCAATCACAGACTTTAACATCAAAGGACCCATTTGGAAAGAGACCCAATCTGCCGTTAAGGCTACCAGAACCAGATCAGCACCTGGACCCAGTGGAGTACAAGAGTTGTACCAACCTCATGCACCAACTGTTGAGGATCCTGAGGGTGATCTAGAGGAGAGGGAGGATAGCGCAATAATGGAGGTTTGTAGATGGTGTAGGGCTCCAACGGAGGAGATCTCCACTAACATCTCACAACTCAGTGTCGAAGGAAAGACATTTTTCACGGGACTGACAATATAAATATATATTATTTAACGAAGATATTTTATTTCTAAATGTACTGTCTTCAAAGCACATAGCTTAAGTCAGTATAGAGTCACCCCCACTGCTCTAGTGCCAAATCCGAACCCTTTCTACTCGGTCTCCAGGGCACTGCACACTACTTTCAGTCACATCACACATACAACTACAGTCTAATCTGTGGACTCTGTAAGTCACGGTGTAGAATCTCAATGGTGGTGGATTTATCCTTGGTATTTTTGTCACATTCCAGTGCAGTATAATGGAATACCTCAGCCCCTGCTCCGATTTCAAAAGCAATGTTCTAATGTTCTAATCTTCACGAGCACATATCATGCAACATCTGCCAACCTCGTATGCACTGTATGTATTGTACGTATATATCATATTTATATATCAGATGTATATAGTCTGTACGTATGATATGTGTATGTACTACTTGTAAAAATGGGAGTGTTCATTTAAAGTGGAAACTTCTCTTGATATCAATCACACCACGATGGAAGAAAGTGAGTGCAGTAGCTTGTGTGCTTGCGTGTGTGTGTGTGTGTGTGTTGCGTAGGTGGACCGCTGTGAGCCGGCTGCAGCCCCATCCATTTATCTGTTTTACTGCCCATGGGGTCCAGCACTATACTAAATAACAATGTACGCTCACAAAGGTTACACAGTAAGTAAGAGGCAGTGATAACAGGTTGACCAATGAGTGTCACCCAGGCTGCCACATGCCCTGGTGCCGCAGATGACACAACTTTACGCACCATGTGCTCCCTGGAAAAGCCTTAACTTTTCCCATTCCTTTCTGGTACATTGTCATTAACTGGTGACTGTGTGTTTACTTTCTCAGATGGTATCGTGCCTGATAATAAGGAATGGTTTATTATTATAGCAGCTATCACTGAGGCACTGACAATGACAGTCCATAGACTCAAGGTCAACACGGTGGCTGAGAGGTTAGCTCTGTTAAACATGGCGTCTTCACAGAATAAACCCTAAAGGACACTTTTTTGTACTCTCTTGGCTTTTTTCAAATGTGAAAGCGGATTGATTGGAAGAAACATCATACACAGTCTGAACCAGAACATTCTTTTATTTTCCTCCGTGTTAATGAGGAATCAGCCGAGCTAGAAGTAGCCAATTTTTGTTTCTTCATCAATCATCTGCTCTGATTTTAAGTGACATAGTGAAGGATTTGAATGCTTTGAGATTAGAACAATTAAGAGTCATTTCGGTCCAAGGCCTTCATTAATTATGTCTGTTTAAATTTGGAAGTGTAGACACTGGGCGAATCTGCATATATGTGTAATTATACAGCTGCATTTTTGTTGCCATTTTCTTATCATCACAGGCACGGTGCTCAGAGCCATGTACAGCTTTTGCATGAAAAAGCCTTCTGCAACATTTTATTTATTTTTGAAGGCACCAAACATTACGTATTCCCTCAACTAATTACCCACATCAAGAAGTGGGATGATGTGTTTCCCAACAAAACAATGCACATTAATATGAAGTCCTTTCTGCTTCCACTATGTTAAGCCATACATGCACCACAGTATGCTAATGCAGTATTCATTATAGATCCATCAGCATCGGTTTGAATAGATGAAGGAGATTAGACGGCGCAAAAGCAGAGATTCATAGATTTTCTTTCATTGATGTATGCATGCGCCCCACTGAAGGCTTTTGTGGAGAAATATCCCGCACGTCTTTCATAGACGATCTTTCCCGCTGATAAATTCCCCAACACGATAGCCTCTTATCCCCTAAAGAGCTCTTACAAAGGAACACCTGAAACCTTGAATAGGTGTGCACGCCTTTTCTGTCTCAAACACCGATGCCTTAGAAACAGGAGAGATGAAATTGTAATTTTGCAAAAGACAAATGATACGTGGCACCGCTCTGAATTATAAATGAAAGCAGAAAGGGCTTTAGTTCTGCCTTCTTGCCCGAGCGTGATTCAGACAGTCTGGCGGGAGCAGGACTCAGGCACGTAACAGGTGGAGACACACACACACACATTGTCAATCTGCGAGCCCCACAGATTTTAGCCTATTCTACTAATCAGTGACTCCTCTAGGGATTGAATGTATCAAGATATTTGGCCAGCGCTAGTCTTTAAAATCTTTTTTTTTAAACTTTGAAACTTTCAAACTAACGGTTGTCTTATTGCTATGATGCTAAATAATTCTAAGCCTAACCTCTCACATTAATGTTTTTGATCAGATTCATTTGCGTGTTAGCGTTTCGTTGATACAGTGCCACTTTTCGAGGCATTTTTTGTTGACAAATCTGGCAGAAACAATTGTTTTTGGATTACATAAAGAGAAATGATTGGGTTAAAAGAACATTGGACTGCTGCATAAAATGCCCACGATGACACGCTAAGTCCAACCCTTCATCCTAATTCTTACATTTTTCAGCAAAGGAGCAAAATCTACAAGTTCTTTAACACAATCTCCGTCCTTGGGCAGGCAGCCGTGGCTCTTTTGTTTCTGCATAATTAGAACGATCGTCCTTTAATAAAACAAATTGACCGAGCTCTTCTCTCCCCCGGGGCCGTCTGCATCGCGTCTCTGGGGTGGGCGCGTTCGGGCCGACTCCCTCTCTGACTAACCATGTCTCTGCTCCGTACCTCGGTTGTCCAGTTCGTGGCCAGCTCACTGCAGGGTGCTCGGCCCTGCTGTGAGTTGTGGTGTTCTGTGATCAGTGCGACTGACAGCCTGGTGGGCTTTCTAAATTCTGCCAGTGTGGCTCACCAGACTGCGCTGCATCTGTGTGTTAAACCGTGTGAGTGACACTGATTACAACTCAAAAGATGAATCACCGAAATGAGAACCAAATATCAAAGTAGAAATTATACAAAAGCAAAGAAATTTTAAGCCTTCAGCTGCACTTCAAGGAAACCGTTCAGCCATCTGTAGATGCGTTTCCCTCCCAGTTTTGTCCAAACTCAGGCGAATCTCTAAAAAGTCAACACAATTCAGACCTGAAGTGCCGGTGTTTACTATGTGATAAATATAGGGCCGGCTTTTTTCAATGTCAGTGTGACCCGAATTGTTCATCCCAGAGTTAAGTGGAATAAATCCAAGTTGTCCTTGTCCCGATGTTTTGATCTAGTCACAAACACTTGATATTTGCTACACTTTGTCAAAGAACTTCCACATCCTCTCGCAGTACTTGATTAATTCAATCAGTCGTTAATTCTGGGGCTGCGTCGTTGGTTTCTATCTCGTGCAGCTGTAGCTTTGGTTAAATTCAAGAAAACCTCTCCCTCCTCTTTGGTCCACGCAAAACACTCGACACTTTTGAGAGGGGAGTGGGGGAGGGGAGTTTCACCGTTTTCCACTCGAAAATTCAAATTCTGCAAAATGTCAATAGAAACACCGCCATCATGTGTACCGTACACCACGGCTGTAACGTTATGTAAACGTAACGGCTCGCTTACCGCGTGCATTTTAGCGAGCTGGCCAGTGAAAGACATTTTATTGTCATCCTGACCCGAGAGGCTGTTTCCTGGGTGCCCTCCATCCATCTGCCGGCATTAGTTATTCGCCGCTCTCCTTTCACATGCAGCAGAGAGGGACTTGGCAGCAAAGCACGCAGTGAAAGAAGCACTGTAAACAAGCCTCAACATAGTGTGTGAAGGGATTGTATATTCATTTCCCAGGTGCTATAATTACTTTTAAATCACAAAAAAGAGAAACGTTTAATCTTCACTGATCGTACACGAACACACACACACACACACACACACAGAAGTATTACTATGCTGCTGCTGCTGGTTTTCATATTTTATTTGCTCTACCGTTGAGAGCTCTGTCAAAAAAAAGAAAAGAAAAAAAACTCAACTTAGGCATAGCCATAAAACACCGTGATGTAACAGCAGTCTTAAATCAAGGCATGCATATTAAATCACAAATCCTCATTCTTTCTGCATTACACTCACAGGTTGTTTAAATCATCTTGAGGTTTTGTCTCAGAGGGGTGATTATTGTTTTACACTTAATGCAACACTAACATTTTAATGACAAGATATATTCAGCTGGAACTATATTTCTCAATTCACATATTTTAACAGAGACAGCTGCGGAATCCGCCGCCTGCCGCGGGCCACGTCGGAAGCGTATGGCTCCCGGACGGGAGACGTGAAACGTTCGGTTTTTGGAAAGAGCCTGCGGCCTCGGCGTCTCATACGAGACGTTCTGATGGATGAAAAGTATCGCAGCGCGGAGAAGCGTGCTATTGTTTATATTGTTGTCAGTAGTGTCGTAACTTAAATCCGTCGAAGATGAAGCACGGCTTAACTTAATTAGTGTGCAAAGATGCATGACCGCACATCCACACGCGTCAGCGCTGTGTCAGCATATTACCGTTTGAAGGATCCTAATCTCTTTGATCAAAGGAAGGTCTAATCTCCTGCTCATCATGCAAGTTACTGATACGCTTGAGTGATACTGTTGATTTTGACGGCAAATATTTGGGGATTATGAGTTCGCCTCGGTGGTAAATTATATTGCGGGCACAGGGATGACTCAGGAAAACCGGCTTGCGAAGCCAAAGTCTCTGACCTAAAATTCCACCGAATCCGCCTTCACGGCGTGTGATTCATTTTTGAGCTTTATGGTTATGCATATCAAAACACAAGTCAGACACTTGCCTCTGCAAACACACAAGTCTATGTTTAGAAAGTTTGGAGAGGCTCTCTAATATAAGTTATTATAAATAGATCTCCTCCGTTGCCTCGATGCTTATAATAAATGGCTCTTAAGCAGTGTTTGGCACACACGGAGCGTTAGTGGGTGGACCACGCCATGCATAAACGGAATGCTAATGTTTAATACCCAACGAATCCCACTGAAATATCCCCTTTTGCGGTCTGGCGTGCCCTCAAAATAATGATCTTTAACTTATTTAAATGCGTCCCCTACATCTAAACCTGCATTTTATCTCATTAAAGAATCACGTTTAATTATTTATTTTGAAAAGTATATATTTCCCGCTACTTAATGCAGCCCGCATTACTTATGGGTCGCTGCTCATTTGCAAGAGTTCTGAGGAGCTCAGCCCCGATATTGTGTTAGTTTAAAGGTATTCTTAAATGTAACCTAGCTGCTGTTTTCCTTTGCATTTTAAACATCAGATGGAATTATTCACCGGTTTTTGCGAGAGTACTCGGGAAAAACACATGAATAATGCAGAGGCACTCAGCGGCCATGGCGATCCTAATGGCATTTTTGGGAATGTTGCGCTCACAAAGTCATCTGGGGTGAGACATTCAGAGAAAGAAAGAGCGAACGGAAGAAAGAGATGTGGTTTTCGTCCTAGTTCTTAAGGTTGTGGCAAGGGCTTCGTGTAATTGTGGTGTCACAGGAACAGAGAACCATGAGGCTGGATGTCTACTCCTTTATCCAGTAGTGTCCTCTCAACAACCCAACCCCGTACTTGAACTCTAATAAGACCAGGGACAGTCCAGATCACTATCAGACTGATTTACATGCACTTTCCCAGGAATCAGCGGGCAATCTCAATTAAGAATGAGAATTACATCGACGATACGACTGCAGCATCACACCAGTGCACCGCGTACGCAGCGCTACACTTACAGCAGGCCCGCGGTGCATCCCCGACACACGAGCAAACGGAAAGGAAAACATACAGCAACATTCCACGTTTCCCCCCCCCCC